>JANHGN010000976.1:0-12018 GCA_024605025.1 Megaceryle maxima | reverse complement strand
TATTTTCATTAAAGCTGTTCTAGTTTCCTTTTCTAATCACTAAGTCTCTCTCCCTTATTCCCTTTCTCTTCCCCTTTTGGGAGGGAGGGGGGTTAAACGAGAGCATCTGTTAGGTCTAAGGGGCCACCCTGACCCTAAACCGTGACACATACAAAGGCAGGGTTTGCAGAATTTTATCTCCAAGAGGTAGGCAAAGGCGAGGGTAAAAGAACAACACTGCTTGGTTCACGGATAAACATATCTAACAGAAGTAGAGCCAGACAGCCTAAAAGCTGACCTATATATGAAACTGGTAACTAATGACAAAGGATGTTTTATAAATCCCTAACACATTTTATATAGAAAGTTTTCCAACCACTGACATACCAGTATGTTTAGTAAGAATGAAGAGTAATAATACAGGTATCTGTTACACTGTAAGGTCTGAAAAAAATATTTCCATGGTTGAGGGAGACAGCAACACAAAACAAGTTAGCAGTACAGGATACCTAAGAGCTTGCAATAGGGTAACTTGGAAATCTGTCTTTAGATTTCTGTGAAAAAAGCAGGGTCTGATAAACTATGTATCAAGACTACAATGTTCTCCATCTTTTTTTTTTTTTTCTACAGCGTAGCCCTCATTTCAGAGTAATTATTTTTTTTATAATTTCTGTACTTGCAATAACAGTTGATACTGCTTATAAGGAAGGCAGGGAACAAAAAGTCAGTTGAACATTAAATGGTATTTTGATTAGAGAGATAGATATAGTGTCACATGGCAGTGATCACACTGATATTCTGCCCTCTTCCCTCGTGCCCGTCCGTATCTTCTCATGGGTCCTTTTAACAATGGGGAACGTCAGGAAAGTTCTTGCAAATTAACTGAAGAAACAAAGACCATCTAACCCACAAATTCACTAAATCTTCATAAAAAACAATGAATCAGAATGAAAACAGACCTTAATTTCATTCATCTGAATTAGCTCCTCAAGTCTTGTATACATCAAACTGTATGCAATTCTTTTTCTATTCAAAAGCAAGCATGTAGATAGAACGTGTAGAACTGAGCAACCACAAGCTTTCCAAAAGGCAGCCTCACAGAGGAGGAGGAGGAGGAATGGGACACACACACACACGACAGTATTATAGCTGAATGCTGCAAGCAACACACAACACCCATCTATGCTACAGATCTTGTTCACTAGCCAGTAGTGACACTTGTGTAGTGCTTCCCACCAGCTACTAGAAAAGAAACATACACATCTGACTGTATTTTAAGTACCTAGACCACAAGTACTGCTGAATACATTTTCATTTAACTTCCATAATGAACAAGTAAGTTCTACAAGCCTCTTAGTTTTGCTGTTGAGTAACTGAAACAGTTTTGCACAAACAGGACCTTAAATAAAGCAGATTTTATCTGCAAAAATAGCTTCTCCTTATTCTGAAGAGCCACATCTCAAATGAGAGTTAGTGCAAAATTTAAGTTAAAAGTAACAGAACAGTAATTTTAAACTAAAGTTACATAATTCCATGCATAAAGAGGAAACAGCAAATTACCACGGATAGTTTCAGTTCAACACCTAGTGGAGAACAGGCCACATGACAAAGTTCAAAACCTCCTGATTTAGAGGATGGGAATTTTGAAAATTGCAACACACAGTTTACAATAATTTTCAACCTTTGTCAAAAGAGTAGGGTGTTATCTTTGTAGAACTGCAGCTTTGTACCCGTGGAACATTTGTTTCAAGAATGCTTCTTTCAGAAAAAATCTGCAACTTTTCTTTTGTTCTACTCAGCAACACGATAGTAAGCACAGATAAGGGGAGGACCACTAGTCTTCTGTTTCAAGTAGACAGAAAGCAGCTTTCAAGTAAGTAGTACCCAAAATCATATTGTGAAGACTGAAGCACTCATTAGATGAATGTATCTGAATACCTCACAGGAAGGTGAAATATTGTTTCTAGCAGCATCTGTTAATACAGACCCTCACGTCAGTGTCTATGCTGCTTCCCACATCACTGAAATATAACCTTGGTTGCTTTCATCTCTCCACAACCATTTTAGATGCCTGTTACTGACAACCATTAGCTCAAAATGCACCCACATGAAGTGGTAGGGAAGGACGAAACTGCCATCAAATTTCTTTTCCCTCCAATAGGAGGGTGAATCCTGCAGGGAAGGGTCAGGCAACTGCAGCACTGGGGAGCCCATCCCAGCCACAGGACAGTGGCAGCAGCCCATGCTGTGTGTCCATGCTGGTTCCCTCTGTCAGAGGCTGGGTTTTTGAAGTTCCTCCTCCCAGCTTCTGGACAACTCCAGCTCAGCTGGTTTTTGTTCATTTGTGGTTAAAAGCAGTGTATCCTCCCCAGAGCACATCCAGCTCTCTCTGTCCCTCCTCATACACATTTCAGTGCTGTTCCCAGCCTCTCTCCTCCTGAGCAGGCTATTAGAGAATAGGCTTCATTTAACATAAAACATCCACAGAAGAGGAGACAACATCAAGTATAAAGTTTAATATCTCAGATTACTCAATCGTAATTATTTCCTTCCCTTCTATGATCAGTGAATTCACTTTTTGAAGAGATGAAAGTGGGAAATCAACACTATAATACTCCTTGCTATTCTATCTTCCTTTTAACACCCAAATTAGAGTACAGTAAGCTGTCCTCTCATTAAAAACAACTAAGAGCGTTATGAAAGGGTCCTTCCTATTCATTAACAATGGTGACTTATCTAGGAAGTAGGTCCATCATTAGCATAAATTCAGAACTCTGAATTATCTTTGACCAGTCATTTCAAAACATATATGTGTGCATATGTCACAAACATATCAAATTTATGTAATTTCAGACTTAACGCTGAAACCAGTAGCTATTCTTCTGAAACTCAAGCCCTTTTTCTTACCAGACTACAAGTAGGGCCACAGTCTGGACTAGGTTTGTGCTTCTATGTAAGGTATAGGAAACAGTAAATTGTGATATTCTTCTTAAAGCTCTTTACTTCATGTGTAGTCCCTATTGTCTGTAGAGGTTTCCTGAGATCATGCTACTTAGAACACTTGAATCAGAAACTTCTAGGAGTAGCCTGAAAAGAAAGAGGATCCAGATTCCTGGGAAAATGGACAATATCCACAGCAGTGGACTAAATAAAGACTTGTGACTCTTGTAGTCCATTAAAAAGGAAGGGCACTGCATGGCTTATTATTTAACTGAACATAGTCCTCATCCTTTTTATGGTCATTCTGCATGTAACTATAAAAGTCTCCAAAACGATAAATGAAAACATTAAGTGAGAAATACAACTCCTACAGTAAGAATACAACAATATTGATCCAGCAAAGCTGTTTAAAACCTGAACATTTAAAAAGTCTGTGTTTCAGCATTAGAGCACAGAAGTGAAGTCCAAAGGTAAAACACATTAACCTATGCTATTCTGGGTCACTAGGGCAAAGGGACAGACAAGCCACCAACTCTGTAGTCTCCAAGACAATTATTTGCTCACACTATTTCTCAAACCAAGTTCCTGCATATATCCAAATGAAGGAAATTAATTCAAACTCATGCTTTATGTGAAAGACCTCCAGCCTTTCAGAGCTGATAAAATAACGCATGACACTTGAAAACAAACAACGTCAGGTTTCTTTGTCAGCAGTCAGCATTACAGTAGCTTTCAGGAACCATAATCCATTTTCATGTGCTAACCTGAAGCCTAAAGAGAGCACTAGTACTCCACCTAACACTGTACCTGTGATGCATTAAGCTCTTTCAAGAGGAAAACTATCTGTAAATAATCAGGAAAGCTTCCTCTTCTTCTCACTTGGGATCTTCCTGCCACACCCAACGAGGCCTGAGGAAACAACCAGACCTTTCAGAGTCAAACTGCCAAAGAGACAGCAAATGAGCCACAGAAGTAGTCCAGGAAACTTTCTTCACATAGTTAAAGAAGGCAGGGCAAGAGCACTCTACCCCCATGTGCCTTTGAAGGTGCTGGGATTGACAGGCAATGAGCAAACAGGGTCCTCCTTTCCTCCACCTCCTCCAATTCAGTTTTCAACTGAAGCCCCAGGCCAACATCAACCCTTCATAATGCACCAAAGACACTGCCACAACCGATAAGGAACGCACAAGCTCATTCACAGCGCACATACAAACATGCATACAGTCTTGCAAGCTAAAATAAATCTACAGAATGCTAAGAAATAATTTTACCTTCCAAAGCAAGGGCTTCTCTAAGCATTTTCTTGATACTATAGAAGATTTACCCTTAAATGATACTTAAGCAGCTTAGGTACATGTGAACAAGCACTGGAGGCATCTAATTTTTGTCAGTATTACCTCTACAAGAAGTCACACATTTTAACCAACATATCCAGAGCAAACTCAGTCTTGACAGGTTCAGAGAAACCAACACATTCTCAGATGACAGATGCAGTTCAATACACACACAGCTGCTGTTTCAAGAAACAAGGTTTCTCCTTTTACCAAATGTCAACAACTTGAGCAAAAAACAAGCTGATTCATCCTCACTCTCAGTGGTTCAAACTCATATTCCATTACTCAGAGGAACCACCAAAGAGCTAAATCTGCAGATTAACACTGAAAGCCTCTGCACTGCAGCCTTACCTCATGACCATCAGGCTGCTGGAAGGTAGAAAGGCTGTGTACAAAACACTCAGGTGTTTATTCTTCCATGTTGTACACAAATGTGCCAGCCACTGACCAAAACCAAGCCAATCTGACTTGTTCCTGCCATAGTTTGCCCTTTGTTTTCAAAAGGGAAGGTTTACGCACTTAACCTGCAAGCCTGTGCATCTCAAATGAAACTCCTTCCAGCAGAGTGAAGCTCTAGGAGCATGCTCCTCTCTGAGACTTTGTTTCTATCTACCACCCCAGCACTCTGTACCAACTACTTTAAGAAACTCCGTTCTCAGCAAGCTGGTCTTCAAAGATAATATTCCAAATGCCTCCTCCTCAGCTATCACTGAGGTAGGTACACAAACCCCGGCACACAGTGCAGCATAAACTAGGTAGGAAGACCCCTAAGTCAGTTACTTTCAAACAAAACACTGCAGGGGCCAAGTTCATTCACTGTAGTGTTCATTTACTTTACAAGTGCTAAAGTACTTGTTTAAACCCTGGAAATCCAAGGAGCCCACAGCAACTCTAGGGAACAGGGACTTTATGGAATCATTAGACAAAGCAATTACAACCTCATGGACTGATTACAAATATCAATAAAAACTAGCGACAGCATGTTTTGATCCTTAACAATGTTCACAGAAATCACACAATGGTTTGGGTTGGAAGAGACCTTAAAGATGATCTAATTCCAATCCCCTGCCATGGGCAGGGACACCTCCCACTAGACCAGGTTGCTCAAAGTCCCATCCAACCTGGTCTTGAACACATCCAGTGATGGAACATGCACAACTTCCCTGGGCAACCTGCACCAGTGTTTCACTGCCCTCATAGTGAAGAAGTTCTTCCTAATTTATCTAAATCTACCCTCATGCTACATTGACAGCATAAACATAGATACTATTCCCTTTGGCACATAAGAACCCTCAGAAGCTCCCTGCTTGTTCAGTATCTATGAAACTCACCACTAGGACACGTGACATGAGAAAGGATACATAAAATATGGGGCTGTGGTGTTCAAGTACAAACAAAAACTCTTGTTTCCTAAATGGAGCAGAAAGTGGATGTTAAAGGGAAGGATATTATGGGCCAGGTTACAGACAGAGCACCTGGAACTTCAAAGAAATCACCTAGTTTAAACTTAATGCTCATATTCTCATGATGACATCATGTGGTGACTGCCTGTTCTCCCTTTATAAGGTAGCAAGGACAAGCCATGTTCCCTGGAATTCAATGTACTTGAAAAGATGCAGGTTAAAAAGCTCAGTCTAGTGAACACCACTGTTTCTGTAACACTGGCAAAACCACTAGAGACTACAGCAGAACAGAATCTGGACAGATGGCTTTATCTTGTTGCATGAGAAAAGTTAAGAAGCGGTTAACATCCTTCTTTGAGCAGGGTCTAAATGCATCTGTTCCACTGTGCTCCCTCCAGGCTCAAGGACAACATTTGTTTGAGTTAGCAGTTGTGCTACCAGAACAGGTAACAAAAGTTCATGCTTTGAAGCACTGAGAAGCCTCCTGTTTCAAAATGAAGTCTGGTTCCATGGCAACAAACAGAGGTCCACAAAAGCTTCAGCACCTCAGACATGACTGATGACTGAAGTTCTGCTGCACAGTACTCGTAACTTTAACCTAAGAATAAAAATCAATGAAGGCTTCAGCTGGTTTAGTAGATCTGAAGAACCTGCTTCTCTTAAGCTTTGCAAATATGGCAGCTTTTCAAAGAACAATTGCCAATTCTTTAAGTATTTTATCAGTCTATTTATCTCACGCAAAAAAAAAAAAAAAAAAAATTGCATGAGGAAAAAGAGATTAGCTGAAGCAATCACATGTTCAAAACAAGTTAGAGCCAACTCTGCTTGATGTCTGAAGTTTATTTGTACAACCATTTCTTCAAAATGTATCATACTTCAGAAATTGCATCCTGAAAATAAGAGACATTATGAAGGCCTTAAATAAATAAAAACAACAATCAACCCAACCCCCCAAAAGTAGACTAGCCCTATTCATCATTCACCACGTTCTCTGGGTATCTGCATTTAGCACACCTCATCATTCACACAAGGGCCATGTTTAGGAGAGGTCATGTTAATGTTCTGAATGGCCAATGCTTTCATTTCAACAACAGAGTGACAGAATGTCAGATGTTCTCTTTCCTTACAAAAATTAAGCAAAAAACATATTAACAAAACTATAACCGAGATGTGGAAAAGTCATAGCAGTCACACAAGTGTTTGGCAAGTATTTGCATTTTAAGCTTCATAGACTCACACTGATCAATAAAATACTCCATTACTACTAGGCCACTTCGGAATCCTTAGGTGTCAATGCTCTTCACTACAGGTATGGATCCTAACTATATTTACCCATTTATGTAATATGAGATTAAGGACCTTGGCCAAAATCACAAACTGGAGAAGACAGGAAGAAAACCCTTGTTCAGAGGGGAAAAAAAACTTGTTTGGAACTCCTTTTACTGTAACATAAAAGGAA
This sequence comes from Megaceryle maxima, assembly GCA_024605025.1. Classification (NCBI taxonomy): domain Eukaryota; kingdom Metazoa; phylum Chordata; class Aves; order Coraciiformes; family Cerylidae; genus Megaceryle; species Megaceryle maxima. The sequence goes on along the minus strand of JANHGN010000976.1, from coordinate 4,903 downwards.
TCTTTTAAGAAGATTCAAGATGCATCCATATAACATGAAGGTAAGATGGAGTGGGATTCAGAGCCTTAGTCTTTAGCAATATTTGCCTAAGTACTTGGAAAAAAAAATACATCGTTAATACCAATCTAAATTAAAATAGCAATGACAAAAAACCTTATCTTATGATCTTGCATAATCTCACTGTTAAAATACAAATGAATTTTATGGAAACATTACCTGGCAAAGAAGTTTGTAAAAGGTCCCAATATTTTTCGTTTACTGTCCACATCTGTCTCCTGACAACACTCCTGCTGGCTCTGATCATTGGTCTCTTTAGTGGAATTCAGGGTAACATCCGAGAAGTGCACCTCATCAGTCTCAAGATTCACAATTGCACTTGAACTGCTTGTGACCACAAAGTCCAAAATGTCTTCATTGCTAACTGATAAAGTTGTTGACAGTTCTGTGCTAAGACTAGAAACACTACAGACAGAGATATCATCACTTCGATTCAGAGTTTTTGAAGTTGGACTATAAAGTTTGACAGTGTCATACCCAGTTCTTGGGAAAGTAGAGGATTTTCGCACAGCATGGTCTTGTTCAGAAGTCAGTGAATGCGGAGGCACGTAAGACGGCAGCGTGCAGGCGCTCTGGAAAGCCCTCTCAGGCACAATTTCAGGTTCTGACTGCTTTCTCTTCACATGTAACACGCTGCAGTGAACAGGCTCTGGGTTTCCTATTTCTAGAGTTGGAATACCAGAATCCACTGATTTAAGGCTATGACAATCTTCTAAAGCACTGGACATCTGGCCAGGTCCATAGTCAGGCAGAGATGCTGGGGTCTCAGAGTTCAAGTTTTGAAGGCCCTGGATACTGCTGCCAACTCTTGCATCCAGAATTCCCATGAAGCTCAAACCATTTAAGGAGTTGGATAAGTTTACATCAGTTGCCTTGGCCCAACCGGTAACTGGTTAGGAAAAAAAAAAAAAAAGACAAGATTATGAGTTATTGCAGAAAGGATGTAGCTTGCTCTTGGCTGTTTATTGGTAATAGTTGGGTTTTTTTAAACATACTCAGTCTTGTTATAATTTAGCCTTTAATTAAAAGTTATTTATTTTATCTTGCATATGATTACTATCCCTTCCCCTTGCTTGAACAAGCAGGACAATGGCAACTTAAATTAGGCTTCTAGAAAATGCCAAGCATTAAAAGCTTTTCATCAGCAGTTTGTGTGCCAGGATTTGCTCTGCATACATCTCCTGAGAGTGAAATTACATACTATAAAAACGGCAGTACTTTAATGTTCCATGTGAATATTAAGAAAAATATTTGAAACTCATTATTATACAGTCACAAATGTACATTTACTGATGTTGTGGGGCTACGGAACTTGTTTCCATACACTTAGACTGAAATTCTGAACTGTTGATTCAAGCAGAATTTCTTAGTATTCTTCTGAAAACCATAAAACCGATAATAAATTTGTCACTGAAACAGAATGTATAATATATCAGTTTTGCACTAAGCAGGAGATACAAAATCTGAGTAGCTATAAAGCTATGCATGCAGTCAATACTTCAGCAATACACGATACACTTCATCGGTGTGCAAAGAGTAAAACTGACATTTGCAAATATATTGTATTTGCTGTACTCTGATTGCTATTCTCCACACTTGCAATATACATTCACACCATCTCCTCAGAAGCTGCCAGCACCTTAGTCAATCCAGGCAGTGCCCCACTTCTGGTCTAAGTCTGAGCGGCCCTCAAATAGCAGGCAGTCAAGTATGAGCTCCAGGTTGTCCTTGGGGCCAACTGCAGCCTTTTCATAAACCTGAAACACCACCAAGACTGCTGCCCTAGCTCCCAGAACTGCTACTGTCCCTTTAAAACACTACATGATTATTATTGTGACATTACATACATCATCTTTTTCTATATGAATAGTTAGTTACATTATCTACAGCTTTGCTGAAGTTTGCAATGTAATTACTCTGCAGCAGTTGGCAGAACAAATATGCACATATTGCTTCGGTTTCTTCACTTGGAAAGACTCTGGGCTAAGTGTGAAGAATACTGCTCCCATCTTGCAAACAGCTTGCTTTCTAGACAGAATTTTCTCCAGTTCCTGAATCCTGGTCTCTTCCTTCTGCTTTCCTATTCTCTCTCAGGCATAGCACTTCATTAAAGGTGCCAATTGTCCTCGAGGAGGTCCTCCCTGCATGCTACTTTTAAAAAAACAAACACTACCCCCCCCCCCCCCCCCCCCCCCCCAACAAAAAACCAAAACCCAAACATCTAATTTGGGAAGACTGGCTCCTCCCAGCAGTTCCAAACCTCTGGCTAATGGCACCTAAGCCCTGCCAAACACACCAGAGTTTGTCACACTGTCCATTCTTAAATCTGAGCTCATCAATACACTTTGGCATTGTGATAGTGACAGGCTGTGACAAAAAAACACATTTCAAACATATTTCATTGGTCCAAAAAGTATTTTTTTTTTCCCACAAGCTTCCAATCACAGGAAAAAGTTATTAATCCAAATGTACTTCATATGCTGTAAGAAAACCTTAGCTTACTACACAAATGACATTCACTAGCTGATCTGACAGTCCAGTTCAATCCACTCCTAAGATTAGGGAAAAGTCAAGTAAGAACAACTCCGGATATTTCACCTTTTAAATCTTTTCAAAATTTTCTAACAACCAGCTTATGTACTACCCATCCAAATCAATCAGTACATCAATTGCCTAATCCTTTGGATAAGCAAGGTCTCAAATGTTTTCTTTTGACTAAAAAGCTTTTGAAGATACACACTTTCTTAGAGAGTTGCTATAGCAACTTTTTTTTACATTACCATTACATACATTACATTACCATAGTTTGAAAAGTTTGCATCTCCTACAATTTAAAGAAGAGATGTCTTGAGATTGCTAGGGTCCCAGCTGCGTACATTAAGAACCTCTTTGTTCACCAAATTAAAATTGCAAGGGCCAGCAGGGAAAAAAAAAAAAAAATCAAAACCTCCAAACAACAAACCTTGAATACAGACAACAAACTACTTCATGAAGTCAACTGTGATGGCTGAAGTGTACAAATGATATAAAATGGAGCATTAGATACAATTACTGTTACGTACACATGGATCTCCTACTCTCAGACCTTCTTGCTTGGATTCATTTATTAGTTAGAAAACTAACATAAGCCTGACCACTTTTTCTTCCCCATGCTCACCCATCCCTTCATACACATATATATGGCTCTTTAAATCAGTAGCTCACCCAGCCCCAACATTACTTTTAAGCATATACACTATGGAACTCTATAAAGCAAACACCTGCACCCTTATTTATCACCATTCATACTTATTAATGCATCTAGAAAATGCAGTCCACAAAACAAAGTACAGAAATGTAATCAGCGAGGAATAACTCTGATGGTGTTTGGGCAAACAGCATAAACATGTCCCCACAACTAATTCCCCCAGCAACTGCCTTCACTTCCGCTCAGTGGTTTTCCCAATTAGTAGCCAGTCCTTAGTTTAACTGTGTGGCTCTTCTTGATTAAGCTTACAAATGGTAAGCATTTGAGCAGCCTTGGAAGAGCCAGTAAATAGAGCAGCTCTAGAGGCCAAACAATTCTGTAAACAAGAGAGTTCAAAGAGAAGTGAAAGTAAATTCCCATGTGAGGTACAGAAGCCATTTTAACTTGGTTTCGTACTTTTTTAAGCAAGAAATTTAACAGGAAGAGATCCTTTAAATGGGCAACCAGCAAATGGAGAAGTATGTAACGGCGATAGCTTGCTGGGACAAATTATACAGTAACAAGCAACAAAGGCTTGATACAGTTCAGTGAAACCACGAGAAGCTTTGAAGTATGCCCATCAAGGGCTTTAAATGAACACTTAAGGTGTAATCAGCTGTCAAAAGTGTACATGAAAACTCCTTGATTCATTTTGCATTAGGTTGTTGTAGGATTGCTTTTAAGGATATAGTGAAGTTATATTTATACTCCTTGTTTTATCTACCTTATTAAGTGCAAAATCTGACCATTGATGTCAGCTATTGTGTTATGTTCTCCAATACTTCTCTCCATAAAAAAACCCCCATAACATTATCATCTTAATAAACATTGTGTTATTAAAGTATTAGTAGTATAATAAACTATTAAGAATATGCAATTTTGTCTGCACAGCAGTCAAATTCCCCATGGTGTACTTAAATATATTTATCAGCTAAATGAAACTGATATTTGTGAAGTCTAAACATCCTATGTCTTACAGGAACCATGACCTCGTAAGTGTGAAGATCCCAAGAAGAGGGATAACAAGGGAAAGGGAGATAGGAAAAATACAGCGGATGTCACAAGTGGCAGTGAGAGGGTAGGTACGTATTATTTACTCATTAACTCTTCCAACATAAGCACCAAGGGGCACCAGACAAAGATAGTTTTGTTGCCAGGTTCAATATTAACATCAGGATGTAGCTACTCATGCAAAAGGCAATTGAACTGCATAACTCCTTGTCACAGCTCACTGTGGATGCCAGAAGCTCACATGCAAGTTCAGGGAATAAAAATATCACCGAGGATTCCTAAACAAAATGAAACTCACAAATTCCCTGAACTGCAAGTGTCAGAAATATAAATGTACATTAGTCCTGCATTCAGGCCCTCTCCCCAGGAAATTCTTCTGACACATGGAGTTTAGTTCCATCCCAGTACATTCCCCAGGTGCTGATCACAGCATGCAAGAAGGCATGTTCTGACAATAACCAGAGGCTTTAAAACAGATTGACTTTGTGTATTACTCAATCACACTGAGGGAACAAGTCATATTTAATTTCTAGTATCTAGAATAAATGTGGATGTTTGAGGTTGGGTTTTTTCTGTTTGTTGTTTTGTTGGGGTGTTTTCGTTTTGTTT
>JANHGN010000974.1:39862-56824 GCA_024605025.1 Megaceryle maxima | reverse complement strand
GGGCGGCGGCGGCGGGGCGCGGGGGATGGGAAGCGGCGGCGGGGGAGGGGAGGCCGAAGGGAAGTTGGCGGCGGCGGCTTCTTCCTGCTCCGGCGGGGCGAGCGGCGCCTTCCCTCAGCCTCCTCCTGGCGGTGACAGCGACAGCCCGGCCAGAGCGCCGCCGCGCCGCGGTGCAGCATGGGAAACACGCCCGGAGGACCGGCGGGCGCCCGGGCGCGGCGGGACGACGGCGCGGCGAAGCGAGGAGGAGGAGAGGGGAGCGGGCCTGCGCCGCGCCGGGCCGGGCCAGGCCTGCCGCCGGGGCTGGGGCGGGCGGTGCCGGTGGCCCGGGTTACGCGCGGGTCAGGAGGCTGGCGCGGCCGTGGGAAGCCCCGCCGGGCGGGTCCGGCCGCCGTTCCGGCCCCGAGGGGAGGTGGGGCGGGAAGGGCCCTTCGGCCGTGCGGGGTGGCCGGGCTTCGGGTGAGGGGGTGGCGCTGCCGGTGGGGCTGGGGGGGGGTCCCCCCACCCCCCGGTGTCGTTCCAGCGGCTTCATTTCCATCGGGGGCTCTGGGAGGAGAGGGGCCGGCGCGGCCACGGCCGGTGCAGGGGAGGAGACTTGAGGTGAGCCCCGAGTCCCCGCTCCCAGGGTACCCCGCTTCTCTCGGGTGAGGTCGGGGCCTTCTGAGGCAGAGGGGTGCGGGCCCCATGTGGGAGGCCCCAGACCACCGGTGTGCTTAGGGAGGTGGCGGCTGTGGGACTTCTGCGGCATCCATATCCATCAAGAAGTGCCGAGATAAGTTTTCTGCGCTGTAATCTCCGTCATCGCGATGTCCTCCATGACCCCACCCAGTAAACAATTTGGGGAATTGCTGGAGGCCAAATCTTCTTAGAGCCCACGCGTTCCTTGGAATAGCTCTCCACCCAGACTGCGCCTGTGCAACTTTGACCGTGTCTTGGTCTCTGTTGCATCTCCCAACTTCATCTCTTTGAGGGGTTACCAATTTTCCTTGTTTCTCTAAATAGTCTTTAGCCTAGCAATGCACTCGAGCACGTGCTTAACTAAATTGCTTTATGTCACCTGCTTATAATTAAGCATGTGCTTAAGTGTTCTGCTGGATTGGAGCCAAAATCTGCATAAGCTCTATTGGGTAAAATTTACCAGCTTCGATGGGCTTAGCTTTGTGAGTCATTCAATCAGCAGAAGCCCAAGGCTTTCAGCTACAAGCATAGTTATTCCCAGGTTGTCCTACAGGATCACCCTGTCTCTGTGACAAGGCTTATGCCCTTCCTTCAGGTCCTGTTAGAAGATGCATCTGCCTGGTGAGTCAGCTTTATGTAGGGTTTCTAGTTCCTTTAATGAGATGCATTAATAAGGTTCTGCATCCTTATGCAGGTCATAGATTGTGCCATCCAGTTACAGTACAATAAATTGCATTAAGAAGAAAATACTAATGACATTAGGACCCAGTTTGAAGGTCTGCCCTGAATTTATGCAATACATATATCTCCAAGTAATTGCGTCGAGTACTCAGTCTGTGTGAACAGAGGAAGGAGTTAATAAAATGTGGCTACATTTCATGCAGTCACCAAGAATTGTACACAAATACAAGAAGTATCATTAACCTGAATAAAGTGGGAAACTTTTTATTTTCTAAAAATAGAGTTTTAGAAATTGAGGGAAGATGTACATCTATGCAGCTTCAATTTTTTTTTCTTCCTTCAAAGTCAATTAATTTGGTGTCTCTATTCATTTTTACCTGTCAAAAAAAAAAATCTTTTGAATTTCATTAAGTCTGAGTCAGGAATCTCAGCACTAAAACCTTATTTTAAAATACACTGTGGAATTAAAGCTTTCTGCAGGGTGAGCACAAGTCTTTCTCCAAGGACACATCAATTGGAACCTGCTTTTGAAAGAATTGTTTGGCAATTAGCAGTGTAATACGAAGAAGAAAGACTGTTGTGTTTAATGCAAAGAAGTAAGACTCAGCATATTTGGGTTCTGTTCATTACACTCCTACCATTCTTCTATGACCTTAATCATTACATGCTCCCATTTTCACATGTCAGTTTGGGTTAGGATGGAGTATTCTGTTGTGGTTTTAAGAGGAACTGAGCACCTACAAAGTGTCCAGTGAGAATCTGACGGTGCTTTGTTCTGCAAGCCCACCCTCCCTGAGGCTGGGGTAGTCAAGGGACACATCAAACCTTGGACCTTTGCTTCTGCTACCTGTATTTTTGAATGGTGGTGGTTCCTCACTAAATCACCCTGCTGCAGCACTGATGTAGTTCATATTAGCATTTTGACACACATTTAACACCTTGGTGCTTGTTTATTAGTATTTTGACATAACACAATAGAAAAGGAATCAATAAAGCCAGCAGCTGGAGAAGCTTGAAGAATCACTTGCATTTTGACCTATATTTTTGTTTTGTTTTGTTATGCTGCTCTGTAAATAGCAGACAAACTCTGCTTTTCCTTAGGGGAAAATTATTAATAGTCTTTATTATAGACTTCTCTCTCCCTTCTGATTTCCAGAAGTTTCCCATCTAGAAGAAACCCTCTAAAGGGCAGTGTGTGTGCAGCATGGAGCACAGTACATTTTAGTTTCCTTTTTTTAGGACAGATAAATAATGGAAAGTAGAAGGCACTTTTTTTTTTTTTTTTTTTTTTTTTTTCCATCTTCCATGTAAATCTAGAAACCAAGACAAATAGGAAGCACAAGTAGGCTTTATATTAAAGAGTGGCATTTGGGAGTTGTTGGAGAATATGGGTGTGTTTTAAAGGTCTTAAACAGGAAGTGGCTTCAAAAGCAACTGTGTGGAACAAGTAGAACCATCTCATTTGACCTGCATGACAGACTGAAGGATTACAGTCAGAAGTTTATGCATCAAGCCAATAAGTTCTAGTGAAGCAGTAGCTGGAAAGAGCCAAGCTGGGAATTTGAGAAAGAAGCCCACGGGTTATGTAGGTGGCTGAGATGGCTGCTTAGCCTAGCAATGTTGCACCCATGTATTTCAAGTTCTGAATTCAGCTAGTTTGGGCTTCCAATCATCGGTTTTAGCTATTGGGTTTAAGGACTAAGTATCAGAATTTTAAACTCTATTTTCCAGAACTTACTTTATCCTTGTAACTCTTTTTAAATACTCCTCCAGTTTTTAAAAAGATGCATGTGTTGCTGAAAGTATTGTCAGTGTGCCTTCTGCTCAACAGTTAACTCACGGATGGGTCTATCAACAGACATCAAGTGTAGCTTCCCACACCCCCAATCCATAGATGCACACAACGTTTTGTCTGTGCCTTTGGAGTGATGTACAGACTCTACGGATGTGGCTTGTCCTACTGACTCTGCCCAGAGTGAACTTTCCTTGCTGCTTCTCTGTCTTCCTTAGCTAAAGTAAAGATACACCACATCTATCTTTCTTCCCTTCCCCAGTGAATACTGTAACTTAACAGTTAATAGTCTATTTCCTTCAAACACATACAACTGTTTTTCTTGAGTGAAAAAAAATAGCTATTGAACTATTTGTGTCTGCCTGTGGTTAAAGGATCAGGCCCAAGGAAATGTGAAAAGCATCTGCATGTCAACAATCAGTATTTTTACTGTTTTAAAACCATGCTAAGTCTCAAAAGAGACGTGATTATCAGTGAAGAGTTCATGTCAGTAATTTACGGATGGAGAACACTGCCTGAAAAATCTGTGTTCTCATAAAAACAAAACAAAACAAAACAAAAGGTATTTGCAAACAGAAAGTTCAAAACCAAGGTGAATCCAAGAGAAAGCATATAATGTTCAAGTGCAGAAATGCACAATTCATCTTCCCAAACAACACTAAACCAGCTTTTTCTATGCTTGTGGAATCGTCAAATTCAAGTTAATAACTTTAATGCAAAGTCATACTAACTTGAATTTCAGAGATAACATATGTCTTCTCCCCACCCATTTCAGTTACTCTTTTAATGTGACAGTTTATGTTGTATCTGTGTGTCCCAGCAGTCCACACACGGGCCCTGACCTGCAGTTTTGCCTGGAAACCCTTTGACAAAAATGAGCACCAAGTCATGACCACATAAAGGAGCAGTAATCATCAGCAGGACTAGGCCCAGGATGGAGACCAAGAAGTAAATAGAAACTGGTCTGTTGTAACCGGTTTGTCGCTACAGAAGTGGAGAATGACACTGCTTAGTCCTCATCACAGATTTATGTCTCATTCCCTGTTCAGCAGCAGAGCCAAGGACATGTCTAAGTTCAAAAATGCACATACCCCATTGAATTACACAGAGCTATCAGATAGTGAATCAGAATGGAAATTAAACTTCAGTTCCTCTCCTCCCCTCCTTCCTTGGACCACTAAGGCCACTGTAGCCCTGGTTAATACTTGTGTGTGCCAGTGATGCAATGAATGATGTTTTACAAACGCCTGCCATATCAACAGTGGATGCAATCAGGGAATGATTGCTACTAAAAGCTAGAAAATCTTCCATCCATTTCTTCAGTTCAAATATTTCACCAGGGCTTTAACTAGCACAAGTATTCAGTGCAGAAAATGAAATGAATTAATTGTCTGAGAATCCACTCACATTGCCTGTAAATTGTTCCTCTTCATTTCAGCATCCCTGATTGAGTTTGTGGTTTAATTATTTTTGTTCTATAGCAAGCTTTCAATTCACAATCCCACATAAGCCTGACTTGCTTGGATCTGCATCGCCCTATATTGCTGGCAGATCAGGGATCAGTCACGTAGTTGTATGGTATGCTTGTCCTGACATTACCTAATGCAGAGAAATGTGATGATATGGCAGGTCTCAAAATACCTGTGCAACTGATGCTTGTAAACAAAAATAATTAATTATGGAAAATATCGGTCAGAAGCAGAGGATGCATGCGAGTCTCCTGATTCCTAGTCCCAAAATCTTTTCCCAAATCTATTTAGAGGAAAACACTGTTCTGCTACCACCTAAGCCCTGAAGAGGTCTTCATATCAGATTAGTTTCTAATCCCATAAACATGCCTGATTTATCACAGAATCATAGAATTGTCAGGGTTGGAAGGGACCTTAAAGATCATCTGGTTCCAAACCCCTCTGCCAATGGCAGGGACACCTCCTACTAGATCAGGTTGCTCAGAACCCAGCTTGGCCTCAAAAACTTCTAGGGATGTGGCTGCCACAATCTCTCTGGGCAACCCGTTCCAGTGCATCACCACCCTCATGGTGAAGAACTTCTTCCTAATGTCTAATCTGAATCTACCCACTTCTAGTTTTGATCCATTCCTTCTAGTCCAACCACTACCTGATATCCTAAAAAGTCCCTCACCAGCTTCATTGTAGGCCCCCTTAAGATACTGGAAGGACACAATAAGGTCTCCCCAGAGCCTTCTTTTCTCCAGACTGAATAACCCTAACTCTCTCAGTTTGTCCTCACAGGAGAGGTGCTCCAGCCCTCTGATCATTCTCATGGCCATGTTCCAGCACATCCATATCTTTCCTGTAATAGGGGCTCAAGAACTGGATGCAGTACTCTAGGTGGGGGTCTCATAAGAGTTGAATAGAGGGGAAGAATCACTTCACTTGACCTGCTGGCCACTCTTTTCTTGATGCAGCCCAGGATAGGATTGTCTTTCTGGGCTGCAAGTGCACACTGATGGCTCGTGTTGAGCTTCTCATCCACCATCACTTGACTCATTCATTTATTTTACAATAATACAGCAGCTTGAAGTGCTGTAAAACTTAAGCTCAAGACATCACAAAAATCCAAGGGAAAATGAAAAGTAATGGCTTGATGAAAGATAAACCTGTCTGAAAAAAAAAGGAAGATGGCAAGTTGGTGTCAGTCAAGACAGTTATGCATAGACACAAGAGGTTCAGATATCTGTAATATGTTTGACTTGGTCCCACGCAGTATTCCTGTAAAATTAGCATTATAAATCTCCAGATTAAAGAAAAGAGGATGTTTAATGTCCCATGCTGAGATGCTTAATAGGCAGAAAAAGCAACAAAAATTACGATAACGCCTAACATAAATTGTCAAATGACACAATAAGGCAGAATTTGGAGAACTTATTTCTCAGCCTTAAAACACAAGTTATAACCAGAGCAGAAAACCAACTACTCTTAACTTAGATTGGCTGTCTACTGAAGACATTTAAGTTGAATTAACTGCAGATGGGAAAGTAAGAGGGCCTTAAACCCCAGCATGAACATTTTAGGATTAAGCCTTTCAGAATTAAATGTAAAGGAAGCTAGGGATATTTTATCTGTAAAAGAGAGAGCATCCACACAGGGATTTGGTGGGTTTTAACTAATGCAATTTCATGTCACACCTTTACTTAATTCATCTTAATCTTTCCCAAGTGTCCCACTGCAGCTGAGTTCTTTAGCTTGAAGTATTACAGTGGATCTAAATTGAAAGATAGCATTAGCTGAATCATTAGCTAAAGGCTTGTCCATATGGGGAGGTTACTCAGCTCAGAGTAACCAGCTACTTCATACCTACTTTTTGTGTCAACACTCTTTACATTGAAGTGTTGTAGGCCACATGACACCACCCAACATGCAGTGAGAGATTGTGCAAAGCAACTACTGTCTTTTAAGTTCAGTTTCACACCTCCTCAGGAGTCTAACATTTACCCGATTAAAAAGCAAGACTCGAAGATTCAAAGAGCAGGTAGGATACCAGACTGTGATGCAGTGATAATGATGAGAGATTGATACTGCTTAGCCAAAAGTTCAGAGTTAAAACAGGAAAAATAAAAACTAAAATATAAAATAAAATAAAATGCCTTTTGGAGATGGCATGGATAGTGATGAAAACAATGAAGCCCAAGAGGATGTAGATTCCCAGGGTGACAAGGATCAAGCCATTATGCTAAATGGGACTTTTCCATGCATTATTTGAGCCGGTAGGAAAGCCAACAGAGTATAAAAATCTGGATTTATGAAAACAAATATAAAGGAAAAATCTCAAATTTCAGTTGGCAGTGAAGAAAGGGAAAATGAGAATGGCACAAATGGACCTTGAAGACCAAACAGAGAGAGACTCTTGGAAGTAAAGTAGTAAAAAGTCTTAAAAGGCTGGAATTGGAACTCTAAGTTAATTACTCAACACAGCAAAAAAAGGAAAGGGCTAGGGCTTTCAGTCTCATAATAAAACCGTAACGGAGTTTCCCTCCCTTCACTGGTCTCTTCTGGTAGTACTCTCAACAAGTCGCTTCATGATAATAAGAAAATGCTGGAACTAGACAGGCTATTAACCATTCTCCAAATCTCAGACAGCATATCCATGTCTGTCAGAAGCTGAAACAACTGGGCTGCCAGCAATTCTATGCAGCCACTCATTTTTACCTGCAAATCATTCAGAATAGTCTTTCAAAGCATACAAAAGATCATGTTATGGCAAGTAAGGTTTTGTAAATGAAAATTGGATCTCACTAATATCTTAGGATTATTGATTTTATCAGTAAGGGAAGGAATAGGAAAAAACATAAGTTTACTTTGTCTTCCAAAATATATTTGACAGATGTACAGTGTCATAATTTGTCCAGGGGACAGAAAGCAGAGAGTAAGGTTAAGTGGTCACTTAACACACAGGCATCAAGTTAACAGCAAATGCCCCAGCGTTCCATCCTAAATCCATTTCATGTTGTTTTTACAGTACAGATTGGGCAAAGATGAATACTAAACTGGGATATTAAATATTAATTATATTTAATATAATTTAATATTAATTTATACTAAATATAAACAGATAACATAGGTATGGATTTATTAAGTTAACCAGGCCCCAGAAGGGACTAAAGAAAACTACAGAGACCTTCAAAAAAAGCTAGATGAACAACAGCATAATGACCAAAGAAGTTCATTGTTTCTGCACAAAGTTATGCATTTGGGAGAAAAGGCAAACTGCTAAGGTACCTTGCAAATGAAAAATGGCTGAGGTACAGCCTCAGGCGTGGGGTGCTTGGCAGGGAAAGGCAAGAAGGTAAAGCTCTCAATAAATAATTTTCTCACATGCCTTTCTCATAAAATGAGAAGTGGACCAGATGAGATTTCTCTAAGGCAAATACAAGCTAATTATTAAACCCTTCTTGAAAGCCCCTTGTACCTACCAGACTATTCAGTGGCTCAACCAGAGGAGGAAGACAGATAATTTTTCATATGGCACCAAGCTGGAAGGGGCCTCAAGAATGGCTGGGGTCCAGGTTCAGCCTCCTCTTGATAGTCTAGGAATAAGCTGGAGAAGATGGAGCTTGGCTCAGTAAGGTCAGAGGAAAGGACCTGCACTGAATCTATGTCTGAGCCACAGGACAGACAGTACTCAGAAGACAGTTTAGTAGGGCAATATGGTTGTTCAGAAGCTGGACATGAACTGATGTGCACATGATACTGTTACATACAAACCGGCTCATATCTTGTAAGACACAAAGGAATCATTTCCATTCAGTCTAAACAGCATGGTTAAGATTTCAGCTAGAGATAATTATGTCTGGTTTGGGGCACGAAGTTCAGAAAAGACATGGCCCAGGCAGAAAGGAGAGTGAGAATCATAAGAGATCAAAAAAACACGACCAAAAAGGCCTAAGTGAATTTCACTTGCTCCCAAGGAGAATGCTAAAGGTGAAACATGATGACAGTCTTCAAATATGTAAGAGGCCATTGAACAGACAGGTGGAAAAGCTGTTTCCCCTACCCATGGTATACAAGATGTAAATTGCAGCAAGGAAGCTTTAGGTTAGGTATTTTTCTAACAGCAGAAGTTACAAAACACTGGGATGGCCTGTAAGGCTGCGCAGTCATCAGCGGTCTTTAGAAACAGATTGGACGTATTTTTATGGAACACTTTAGGAAGCAACCTAGATCATTGCCGCTGCCCCCAAAGGCCACTCAAGCTTGTTTTCTGTGATGCAACAGAAAGCTCAAGAACTCCATCCTTTCAATATGCAGGTAAAATAAGCAAGCAGATAAAACACGATAAAGAACAATAAAAAGATAGACTATCTTGACATAGATCTGTGGTACAACCTCAAGCAGACTGCTGTGGTCCAGCCATTTCAAAGAGACTAGAAACTTCAGAAGATGCAAAGAACAACAAGTAGAATCAAGATCATAGCAATTCATGAAAGATTGAAAAGATTGGGATTATTATCTTCAGAGAAAAACAAGGGAGGCAGAATAAAAGTACATGAAGTAATGTCTGGTACAGACAGATCAGGAACTTCTCTTCTTCCTGTATAATAAAGGGACCTTTGAACTATCAAACCAAAGTTAGTATATTTAAAACTAAAGAAAATTAAAAAAAACAACACTAAAAAGACCCATCAAATGAAGTACACAACAAGAAATTAAAATGGGGAACTTCTCTGCTATAGTAAATCCAAAGCATTGATGCTAAACCCAAAAGGATTCCAAAAGAAAAGCCTTACCAACATAGGTACGTGAGATACTTTAAAGCCTATGAAAAAAAGTCTACGAAAAAAAGTCTACTTCAGCTTGCCTGACACCAGCCCTTCACACTGCACTGTTCCGTAGCGAAACAAGACCAGTCACTGAAGGAAGGATGCATGGCCTTCTGCTACCAACTGCCATGCTCCTGCCAGCATGAGGGCTGAGGCAAGAGCCACCAAACCCATCCTGGCCAGCAGCCCCCTAAACCGCAGGGAAGATGCACCGCAAACCCAGCTGCCTGCTCACAGTCACAGGACAGGCATGCGATGGGTTACAGCAGCCAAAAAGCCTAAGTTTCAGATGCTGCTCATTTAAAAGACAGCAAAGGTGCCAAAAAACAGGACTCTGTCTTTAAGAGGACATTATTCATCCCAGTAGGCTGGGGGCTAGCTGGTCGTACTTGCACATCACTGGAAGAACAGAGGACAGGTCTGATCCAAGAACTTTCTGTCCTAGATACATAAGGTGTCCTGGGCCAAACCTGCTGCTTTGTCCCAAAGCAGTAACTTGAACAAACTTCGTAAAATTGTGGCCTTGTTGTCCTCAGAAAATGGAGCATGTGTATCAAGGAGGTGTAGCTAGATTGTTATTGTATCCAATAACAAACTGTGACAACAGATCTCCAACCTGGATGACAGAATTGGCAGTACCTATAAACAGAAGGGCAAAGGCCTTAATTGCAAAGTCTTACCCAAAGTTAATTTAACAAACCTGTGTATTACTGAATAACTCCAACCATTACATTTTCAATTATTTATACATTTCAGCGAGGGCCTATGAAGAACTGAACTTGAAGGGGGATCAGTTTAAGGACATCTCCTCAGAGACATACTAGAAATTTTGCCATAAATTTGTTTAAAACCCAAACCAAACATCAAGAGACCAATTTCCAGGAACAAATGTGGTGCTGCATGTGGGCATTAAGAAAAATGTAAACTTTCTAATGCTGATACATCATAACATTTTACATGAGGAGAGAGGTCTTTCCTCAGCATCTCTCCATGTGTCCCCTTTAATAAGGAAGGGATGCTGTGTGTGATATGGTCTCTTGATAGATGACCTCATTAATGGCAGCAGTTGTTTAACATTAGAGCTATTGATGTAGCAACAGCAGCCTATTTTCAGCTAACAGCACTGATGTGGTTTTCAAATTGCAGGCAACTTCCGACTAGCTTGATGGAAGAGCACCACTTCTCCTGGTCTCTTGGAGCTCAGAGGTTCTAGAGCAGCACATCTGGTGTGACATTTGTGAAATCCCTTTCACACCAACATAAGCCTCCAGAAGGTTTCTTCAAAGAACAAGGAGGATCAAGTGTGTCCTCCAGGTGAGACCCTGAAGGACAGTGTACCCTCAAGTTTCATGCCCAGGCAGATTCAGAAAGCCTGGGAGGTCAGTTAAGAGGCTGGCCCATATAATGCCAGCTCAGAAAGCCTCCAGAATAGCAATTATCACCTGCTTGGAAAATCATGAGGCATGGCTGAGCCATGGGAACAACATAAAATGAAAGTGGTCGGAAGAAGATCAAAACAGCTTGACCGTGAGCTGGGAATATACCAACCAATAAAAGCTGTTTGGTAAATGCTGCTTTCCATCTGCAAAGAAGATGAGTTCAATGCTGAGGATAATTTAAAAGTCAAAGAAATGATTTTAAATGGTTTGTAATAAATAAAACCATGTTTCTTTGTAAACTGCACTTGTTTGCTGGCTGGATGCTGACACACCATACCAGACAAGAAGATGAAGAAAAACCAGTCCCTGGGTGGAAGGAGAGACTCTTGTCCAGCCTGAGAGGAGCTGCATCAGGCACCATGTACTAACCTAGTATGAAATGCGAGTTTAGGGGACCATTGTGGAAAAAGAGACAGTGAGCTTATTGCATGCACATAATTGGAGAGGACAAATGGTGATAGCAGACTGCAAAGTAATGCACTGGATTTTTTTTTTCTGTGTCAAAGCTGTGGGGAAAAGTGTTGTCCCAAGACAAGAGGCAGCTTCTCTTTCCCACAGCCCCTCCAGTGAGCTGACAAGTGTTGAAGAGCTGCTGGCAGTTATGCAGTTGGTCCTAACAGCCAAAGTTAACTTTCCACGTTCAGAAGCCAGAGGCACAGATGAAATAGACCCTGAGAAAATACTGAGCCAATAATCTCACCAAAATGGTAAAAGTAAATAAATAGAGGCAGGAGATCCTGGGTCAATTATCAAATATAAGGGCAAACCCAACAAGGTGACCCAAAATCCATACATCTGGGGGGGTGGGGTGTGTGTGTGTGTGTGTAGAAATAGCTTTATTAAAAACCAAAAGTATCATCAAAGACTCCCTATCAACACTAGTAGATGCAAGCTGACAGGCTGAAATCAATGCCAGCTATTAGAATATAAAGGCATGATAAAAAGCTATAACTTCTTCTGAAAAATGTATATTTAGATGTAGGTCAAGGATACTTTCATTTTGTCATCTTAGCCATTTTTGATCAATTCACTTAGCATATTTAAAGATATGATAGTCAATCTCATTCCTAATTGCATGCAAAGTGGCAACATTTTGCAGATCAGTTCCTGCTTGGGAAATGTGTCTGCTTGTAGTACAGCCCACTTATGTACTAAAATGGCTGCTTTTTCCCCACAGTTTACAGAGAAGTTTACAAAGATGGAGCTGTCAAAAAATAAACCACCCTGTGCTATAGCTCTGCATGCTAATGAGTAGTCTTAATGCTGGTGAATTTTTCATTCACGAATCAGGAAGTCAAAGTCCTTAAAAAGGAAGGAAAACAGGTCTTATTTAATGACAAAGTAGAGAAATAAAATCATTTGGGAGAGATGTCAAAAAAACCAAACCAAACCAAAACAAAAAAAAAAACCACCCAAAAAAACCCCAAAAAAACCAAACAACCTCCACAGAGCAAGTTCAAAACGCTTTTCTCTTAATTAAAATGTGTTATCAAACCAAATTATGTTGGTAATACCAAAATCTATCTTAATCACAAATAAAGAACTAGTAGAGTAAGGTGTAACATAGGGTGAGACTGTTTTAAAATATTAAATGCAAAAATATCTAACAGACTGGGTCAAAAAAGAAAGAGGATGTCCCTTTCTTCACCACAGAAGTACTGATCACAGGTATATAAAATGGTTAATACTGCACCTTCAGCATTTAGTCTAGTGAAAGATGATTTTCATAATCATTTGGAACTATAGGAACTTGTCCATGGAAGCTAAAATAGAAAAAGGCAAAGGTACAATAATTTCACTTGACCTCTCAGAAGCAAAATGCTAAAGCCAGTGACGAACACCAACCACTCAGTCACATCAGACCCCAGTTCCTACAAGGTAACGGCTCAGGGTGGTATAGCCTTTAAAACAACACTAAGCAAAACAACCACAGATGCTGTTTAGCATTGGAAATTGTTAATAGTCTCAACTTAATAAATAATTTCTAACTAATTGCTATTGTGGTATCACCTAAGAGGTCCTGCTGGAACTTTGTGTTGCTTTGTGTTGGACTCAACTCTTGAAAGAAAGATGTCTGTCCATCCTCTTGTTGCTGAATTTGCACAACCTCTCACCATTCCCTGTGAGATGTCTATTTTTTATAGCTACAGCTAAATTAACAAAAGAAGGAACGCTAACCTTAAATCATCTACCACAGCTAGGGAATCTGGGGAGGAGAGAGGGAGAGCAGTAAGCTGCTGCAATCCTCCCCTGTGATGTGCCTGACCCCGACCAGCAGCTGCTGGTAAAAGCACCACCTTGCACGGTCAAGCTGTCCCTTTGTGTTTGCATAGTTTCTATTGAGGGTCATTTCTTAAGTTTAAAGAAATTTGCATCAGAGAGTAAAAAAGAAATCTCAGTCACTAGTTAGAAAATGAGATACTGGTCATTAAACATTTCACTTCATTTAATTGTCATCACATTGTGAGTAAAAGCAGTCATGCTGGCACAAACTGTAGTTTAATTGTTCACAAAATACTCAAACTATGCTACATGCCCCTGTTTGATCCCAGAGCCACTGATGCAGCAGCCAAGACTTGAAACGTGCTCATGAGCCCTGTTTGAGGAGCAGTACCCCTGGAGCTGGCTTCAAAACGCTGCAGTGGCTGTTATCCCCTCTGTGCTGCTGACTGGGCTATGCCCAGGTCCTGCATCCCCCATGCTGTGTCATTCCCACCCACCCTGCACTGATCACTGGTGTGCCAGCAGTCCCACCAGACAGGAACCGGTCCCCTACAGTGCACCACTTGCCCTGTAGCCTCCACACAGGTGGGCACTCCCTTATGCAGATGGCTGCCAGTTCTGCCTGTCCCCAGCCTCCCCCACCCCCAGCACCTTAAAGCCCTTAAATCACTCTTCAAATTGCTTCCTCATGCAGGGACATTTCAGGCCATATCACAGCCCACCAGAAGCTACCAGCAACCCAGATTTATTCTCTAGGACCTTTTCCAACCTGGGAAAGGTGGAATAAGATACTGCCTGTTGTATCTGGGTTTTATTCTAGACCCCTTATAAGATTCCCTGGCTTTGCAATTACCAAAGAATACAAATAGCCAGGGCAGAGTGAACTTGGCACCAGAGATACAGGGACACACCAGCTTCAGCAGCCCCATTGTGCTATGAAATTAAGGATTTCTGAAGGTCAGCAAGAAGCAGAGCCCGTACTGAGAGAAGCAAAGCACCCATGATTTTACAGGGAATGAGAAGGGGCACTAAGAAAAGCAAAGGCACCGAGGGAGAACAAAGCAGGGACCAGCTAGCAGGCACCTTTTTGGAGTTGTCCTACCTCCATTAAGCTCCAGCCAGGCACAGTGAGAGTCCTCGCTCCCCAGCAGCTCAGGAGAGCCATGGCAAGCGGCAGGAGAGCAATGGATGGCAGTAAGGAGAAGCCCCTGGGGCTGTGGGCTGCACTGGACCACATTCACAGGACAGGAGGGTCCCATAGCAGCTGGCGTATTTTCCAATCAGTCACACACTTCCCCTGGGACTTACCATGTCTGCTGCTGGAGAGCACTGGTTAAACTGCTGGAGGATACTGGGAGGAAGAGGTTACACATAACTGCCATCTGCAGCAAGGCAGTTGCAGAGCAGGGCAATCCACACAAAACAAAATACAGGTGATCTCAGCCCAAAATCCCCTTACCTGCCTTCTCATTAATTGTAAGCTAGTCACATGCTTTGTTGCACAACCTGAAGCAGCATCCCACAGGAGGTTTTTCTCTCCAGATTCAGCACATCAGTCACCAAGCAGTAAGCTGGTATGAAATACAAGTTTAGGGGACCATGGCATGAAGAGGAAACTTGTCTTTCCTAAAGCAGGGAGGCTGAGGCGACCACAGCACTGGATAGTTCATCTCTCCATTTCCCCTTCCTCCTCTGGTAACTTCTGCAGCTGCCCAGCAGGAACAGGCAGGTTTGCACCTCCCTGGCCTTGAGGGATGCTCCAGTGAATTCCCCTTGGAAAGGTGCCCAAGGAGCAGCCACCCCAACCTTTGTGGGCCATCCTTACCCTGGGGAAGACAACTTTCCCCAGGGGGTGAAAAAATTGTAAAAGGAAATTTTGTTCGCAGTGCAGTAGGATGTAAGTCTGAACCCCTCTTAAAATAGCGTTTAAAGGCACCAACAAGTCCTAATGCATCTCATATTGGCACCAACTTGCAACCGTAAATTATTCAGACATGATGAAAAGCCCATGGAGGCTGCCAGTGTCACTTCCAGGGGATGAGCAGAGGAGAAATGGCCCTGAATGCACATGGGAGCAATGTAGCTGTGTGGTTCCACAGGCAGCACATCCATGGTAAGTTCCACGTATCCCCAACGTGCCTCACCCCAGAGCACAGAAGCTCTGAGAAACTGGGGAAGTGACAGTGGAAGGAACAAACAGATCCAGTCTATTAATACATTGCTTCATGGCTGGTGTGACCACCACAATTTTGGATTTGTTGACAATTGAAGTCACAAAGAACAAGGAGCTAAATTATTAAATAATCAGAGGGGGGGGGAAAAATACAAAACCAAAGAAAATGAAGGCTTCACCCTAGTTGGATGTTATGCAAGAAGAGGAGGGGAAGAAGCATCTCCCACTAGGCTGGAAGAAGTCAGCACAGAAGAGGGCTGTTGGAGAGAGGAGCACCTTGACTGCACACTCTATGCCCTGGGGTGTTGTGTTTAGTTTTTTTCTAAACAGAAGGTACAAGTCCAGGCTCTGCTCCCCAGGTTCCTGTTGGAGATTGTCTCCAACCAAGCAAGGAGATCCAAAAAGCCTCTCAGAGCAACTGGAACAAAGGTTTGTGTCTAGAGCCATGTATGGCAGAAAAGCTCAAATCTGTCTGCTCCAAACATTGAGGAAGTTTGGATGGGAATGGAAGTGTGATGGCCAAGATTTGCTTCTCCTCCGACAGGTTAGCCATAAGCTAAAGAAGTTATTTCTCTCATTTTAACTCTCCAGGCTCAGAAGTGGAAATGTTTTCTCTCACAGGTACTGTACAATAGGAAAAACTTGAGCTGAAGGATTTTGTTTTCATGGCTTTAGCAAAGACTGTATCAGCTTGTGAGGCAAGGCCAACAGTGAGTGTTTATTAGATGGCTTTTCTTGGTGTTTAGATGACTATTTTTTTTTAGATGATTTGCAGGAGGTTGTTCTTGTTTTGTGTTTCCCTCACAAACCAGTCTGTCTAGCAAGCATCACCTCCCTGTGAGTGCCAGCAAGTGTCAGAGGCGGCTTCATTTCCCATGTTCTCCACCACACCAATCGTAACAGAACGGCTGCCCTTTGAAAATGTTTATCCCCTAACGGCAACTACTGCACAGCAGGCAAAGGTCTCCAGGTTTATTTCCATTCCAAAAAATTCATGACAAGTGGCCTGATTTTCAGAGAAAGCCAAAGCAGCAGCCGAGAAACAACCATTCACTTTGTGAAAAGCATGCCTTAAATCTCTCCTTTTTTTGGCTTAGTTTAGTCTAGTTTTGCATTTCTCTGCTGAATCCTGCTGCATCAAAAGGCATTTGTTTGAACAAGGCATGCAGCGTGGGTTTGCTTCATGCACTCCCTTGCCCTGCCATGGGCATCATCACCAAAGGTGTGCCGGGGGCTCACCACCCGTGGGATCAGCACGAGCGTGTGATGGTGGCACCAATAAACGTTTGTGCTAAAATGCTGAGGCTTGAGAATTCAAAAATACTCTTGCAAACACCTGAGACACAAACAAACAACACCACAGGCGTGAATTGCGTGTTTGCAAGGACAGCTGGAGAGCAGCGATGAGCAAACAGCGCCGCGGGCGCGATGGGGCAGGTAAGCGAGCGCTGATGAGTGTGCGAGTGGAGAGAGACCGTGTTGCAAAACCACGTAAGGGCCATCGCTTTATCCCGCTGCCTTCGCATGCATGCACTGCCCCCCCCCTCCCCCCCCCCCCCCCCTGCCCCCCCCCGCCCCCCCCCGCCCTCCCCCGCCTTCCCTCGCCGCGCCGTGCCGCACCTCGCCTCCCATCGCCGGGCCTTGCCTCGCATTGCCGCGACTTGACATGCCTGGCATTGCCGCGTCTTGCCACGCT
>JANHGN010000974.1:0-39852 GCA_024605025.1 Megaceryle maxima | reverse complement strand
CCAATCCATGCACTGCCCACCCCCTTCCCCCCTCCCCCCGTGCACTCTGTTTGCACAAGATCCCTCAAACTGAGGAGCAACATTGACCTGGAGCCAGGCAACAAATGCGGCCGGCACTGCCAGTGCCAGGAGCCCGCGGGCTGGCCCCAGGCCAGGCTGACAGGCAGCACTGCAATTTGGCTCTGGTGGGAGCAAACGAGCACAGGTACAGACAAGATTTATTTTTCCTGTTGGAACACATTCATCTACAGATTAGCGGCTGCTCTGCACACGTTGAGTCTAGATACCGGCAGTTAACTCTTCTCTGCCGGCCTGCAGCCATCCCACCAGGCAAAACACCTACAAAGCAACAGCACCAGCTCCCCAGCCACTCTTTGCCTCCTCTGGGGTCAGCATCCTGTGCTTCAAGCATACAAACCCAGGTGCCAGAGGCACACTGACCTGCAAACTTTTATTTATTTTTTTAATTCTGAAGGAGAAAGAAACATCTGTAAGACAGGGGTTCCCTTTCCTAGAGACCAGCAAAGCTGGTATTCCTGGATCAAATCCAAGAAGGCTCTGTAAAATTCTCAGTTTCTAATTTTTACAGACAAAAAGAGGCCAGAGTCTTCAAAAGCAAACCCAGAGCAATCCACTACAGCTTCTGTTCCTTATTTAGGACAGACTACATCCGAAATCTAATTATCTCTCTGCAACTCCCTGTGCAACCAGGGCAGACAGAGAGGAATCTCCAGGGAGCAATTCTTTCAGCCTGCCTTAAACACCTACCTTGGGATGTGATTGACTCCCTCTTAACACCCAGCACTCAGGGATGCTACACAGAAATAACTCCAGATTCCACCTTCTGTGACACGTGAGTCAGACTGCACTTTTACACTTGGCAGAGCAGCTTGTCCTTCAAATACTAGCCTCTTCCAACACCTGGAAGTGAAGGGACATCTTTAGTGTGTGTTGGCCCAAGAGACTAACAGCAACAGTAATATCAGTCAGTGAGAGGAGGCAATTTCATGGTTTTTGCTTTATTTTCCTTTCTTTCTCCAGATTATGGCAGTCTAATAACTGAATTTAGAGCTTCCATACAGCCTCAGAACAGTTTCCTTTTCCATTCATTGGACCCAGAAGTGTCTCTTGTTTGGGGACAGCTGCTGAAACAAACAGAATATGACAGACTCTTACAGCCAGACAGGGAGGTGCACATCTTGAGCACTGCATTGTGCCACGTCTCTGACCTGCAGCAGGAGAGGTTCCTAGGAATTGAACACTGGTCACTGGGCTACAAGAAAATCAGTGTCTTAGAAGGCAAACGTTGACACAGCAGAAGAACTCTTGGACAACAGAGCTGGACTTGCCACTCACTCTGTAAGGAAGATGGGGGGGAAAAAGGGTCTGCTAGGGACACGGTTCATATCAAAGCTAAGCAGGAGTCTCTGCAGTTTTAAACACGAGACAAAAGGACAAAGCACTGTTGGCTGGAGATAAAAAAGGAAAGGGCAGAAAGACAAAAAGTGAGAGGAGAAGGACTGCTGAACGTGGTTGCTCCACCCAACCTAAAAGACAATCTATGCTCCCTAGAGTGCATTTCAATCACTGCAAAAATCCACTTGTTTCTGGATAACAGAACATTATCCTTCAGTGGACACAGTTCCTGCCTCTCTAGAGACAATGCATAAAATGTAACTAAGCTTCTATTTTCAGGGTCAGCTGGTTATAGAGCCACCTGTAAAGAAGCAGTGCCACCCATGCCAATGTACATCCCAGGAAACCATGTGAGTTGATGAGGACTTTAGATGGCTCTGCACAACACAAAGAAGAAGGTATCTCAGCAACATATCTTGAGACCCTTCCCATCCTTAATCAGTGGATAGGAAGAACAGAAAAAACAGAGATGTAATAGTATTGCATCTCTGAAATCTCACTTTCATGAGATGAGGGTTTTGTGGCACATTCTTCCAGCAGGAGGGGAGGCTGTGTACTGTGGATGGATGCCATATCAATAGAAGCCATCCCGTTTTCTGAGCAGCAGGCTCTGGCAGACTAACTACATTGAAAAGGATTGAACTGGCATGAAGGGTAGAGGAAGGGGAATGGCCACGGTACCAGAACATTCAGAACAAAAGTGATGAAGGCAACGGGCTGGTTGCCTGTACAGCAGTGCCACAGAGCGGGTAATGCACAAACCCAACTCTTACGACACATTTGCAGGCACAAACTTGGCACAGTGGTGTTACCAACACCCAGTGAAAAGATTGACATGACAAAGCATTAATGTGAGTGAAAGGCAGGAACGGGGTAGAAGGAAGAGAGGAAGGGAAGGGGCACCCTTCAGCAAAGACAGTAGGATCCACTTTTGAACCAACAACTGTGTGCACCCACCCATGCAGCTCAATCTGTCCAGAACACCAAAATGTGCCTTCACCCCATCTAGGCTGCTCTAATCTGAGGTGCCAACTCCCAGGCCTGTCACTAAAGCTCTTATATCCCACATGTTGCTTCTCAGTTGGAAAGAAACAAGTCAGCTCCTGAGCAGGGCTATCTCCTCACCATGGCAGGTTCATATGAAAGTCATCCCTGGAAGCCAAACATATAAACAAACTCTTCCACCAGCTGAGTCTGTGTTTGCCAAACCCAACCTTATGCAAACCTCCATCAGGGCTTGCAGAGTTCTGTGGTTTCTTTCCTCATGCTTATCTCTAGTCCTGCTCCTATTAACAGCTAATTTTCCCTCTATAACTGCCTACTCAGTCAGATCTTGCAAACAGAGGTTATCAGCTCCCAAAGGTGGGCTCCTACAGCAGCTCAACACCTCAGCTCATGTGAGACCAGCTGGATCCTGCCACCACTCCCAAAACAGGAACCTGCTGCCCCATGACCTTCCAGGAGTATCTCCATTAGACCCAGCTCCCTGATCCCCGCATGTTTGCAATGGATCTCCAGTACCACAGTGCAAAAGCCATCCCACCCAGGTGATGGGGTATAAGGAGGAAAAAGAAACTTCACCTGAATCAAGTAAAAAATTCTCCAGGACCATCTGCTGACGAGCACCACTGAGGCATCTGTCCTGCTACTCATATTTGCTGGCAACACAGCCCTGCTCTGTGGCTTACCACCTCCTTCATTTAACTCCTGCACAGGAAGCTTCATAGTAGATGTCAACATGAGAGAAAAAAAGAAATGTTTTCAAATTTAAAAGTAACATGAAACCAAGCAGCCACTCAATTGCCTTGTAATCGCAATCATTGTATTTGTTGGAAGGAAACAGAAAAGACCCAGCTAAGCACTGTGTATTTAGCATTTCAGAGCTAAAAATAGCAGTGACTACACCAGCAGAGAGAAGGAGTTTGAACAGAAAGTGAATGATCACCAGCAATTATTTCTGCATATTTTAAGTAAGCGCCCTGAAATTAGAATAGGCCACACATATTCAAATCCCTCTCCTGGCTTAGGGGAGAAAGAGAAACAGGTAAGGAATGGTAAAGCCAGCCATAAAGAGAAGTTAGAGGTTAGGAAAGATCAATTATCTATAAGAAAGCAAAGTGTACTTAGGTAAGATTTAACACTGAGAAGGATTTTAGATTTTGAAGGGAGGATTCCCCATCTTCTCTAGCAGTTTGGCCTCCTAGACCAAATGGTCTCTCCTGGTCCACAAATGAACTCCCTCCACCAGTCAATATTCCTGACATTTTACTTTGATCAAAGGTTAATTCAGAACTTCAGTTCTGAGATCTTGGAGTTTGGTCCAACTTCAGCAGCAGTGCAGACTTATAATGTAGTAAACATGTTAAACTACATAAGGATGTGCTTTACACTTCATTTAGGAGGATGCTAAAACTGAATCATACTCCGTGTGCACTCTTCATCAACCATAGTTGTGCATTAGCTCCATCACGAGGAGGCAATTTCTCCTGAGTCACACCCAGGGTACAGTGCCAGACATCAGCTTCTTAAATTCATGTCGTTATCTGCAGATTCATATAGCTTCTTCTCAAGTTTATCAAGTCCCAACATAAAAGATCTCTGAAACACGGACACTGATTTTTCAACAAGTCTTGAATTTCAAGATAATTTCCACAAGGCTGGAAGAAGGCTAATATTTTTTGCCTGTTTATAAAAATGTATAGTTAGAGAGATTGAATCATTACAGGCCTGTCAGTCTGAAAGTAATCCCTGGGAAAAGAATAGTTGATATAAAGTTAAAAGAGATTAATACCATTCAACATATTAATGGAAAACATCTTGTCAAATTGATTCTCATTTTAATAGATTACAGTTTCCTTGACAGAGCAATAGTATTAATGCATCAATCCACCACACCACAGCTTTCCTCACACAGGCTGGGCCAGTCCTGCTCTGAATAAGAAAGCAGAGCACCAGCCTAGTGTTCCTTAAACTAAATTAAAATCTAGCTAAAGGCTTCATTACATCACTGGAAATGGTAACTCTTCAGGGCAGCAGCGTCCCACAGGGGTGTCACAATGGCTTTGTGCTGGTCAGTGTCTTCACTAACAGTCTGGTCGGTAAGAGCATTGCTGAGGCCATGGGTGATGGAGAGGGAAAGATCAAGGAACCACTAGAAGAAAAGGAGGCTGCATTGCTGAGAAGCAGCAACAAGAGTCACCTGATGGAAGCAAATGAGCAGCAGCTCAGTGCCAGACCCAGCACAGCTTGGCTGAGGGAAGAGCTGCTCTGAAAGACAGGAGCACCCAGGCATGGCTTGAAATGAGCAGTGATGGCCTCAGGGCCATGGAGGAGAGAGCAGGGAATGCCACACAGGAGCAGGAATGCTGCAGTTATTGCAACACCCACTCCAGTTTGGCAAACACAGGCTGAGAGGCACATAGAGCTCTGCTCTTGCTGTGGCTCTTCCTTGCTGCCCTCTGAGCACCCAGTGTCTGCAGGGCCATCAGAGGTGAGCAGGCAGGAACCTACCAACATTTCACTTAAAAAATAAAGCAAACAAGACTGGACATAAAGGCTATGCTTTTAACCCCTGGAACAACCATCAAGAAATTTGGCCTCTCTGTCACCAGAAAGGTTCAAAGCTGGAATCAGAGAACACATACTGCAGAAGCAGCTAATTCAAAGCAGCACTGGACAAGGGCAACTTTGCCATCTCTTACACAAGAGTGCAGCTTACACAAATGGTCACAGGTCATTCCTTCTGACTATGCAGCCAATGTTACTCCCAAGCAGTTATAAAAAAAAAAAAAAAATAAAATTACTGCTGGCTTAGAAACCCAACTCCAACCCAAAGCCACATTTGCCCAGTATGAAAAGCACACGAGGAAACTGCACATGACAGTGTAATACAGCGTTATTAAAAGCAAGCTGCATCAATGCATGAATTCCTGCATGGAAATCTCTTCAGGTAAAACCATCCCTTTGTACTCAGGCCCTCACTACACTACATTGTGGTGGCCCTCACACCTCTGAGCAGCAGGTAGTGGGGTTGTAGGTGGCATTTGTCTCCCTCCTGCCACAGTTTTATTCCAGCCCCTGCGAGCCCGAGCTGGAGACCCACAAGAGGGCGGTCGGGGTTGTGTTTTCCCTTCCACAACATTTTCCACCTTAGCATCCTAGGGAGGCTCACCACAAAGTCACTTTTCATCTTCTGTGACTACTTACAGCTCCATTCTGGAGAGAACATAATTGGTGTTATTGTATGCCACGATATATAGAGATACCAGAAAAAGTTTACTGCAGATGAAGCAGCTATTTACTCATCATGGTCCCCTGAGATGTTTGCAATAAGACGGGCAACCTGCTCTAGAGCTGTATGAGCCAGCAGGCTGATCCTGCTGGTGGTTTGTAGGATCAGGGTGTCAACAAAGTTTATGCTGCTTCTCCCCCCCTTTCACATATAGCTTAACCTCCTTTTGCCTCTCCCAGCATGGTGCCATCCCCCCTTACCTCCAAATACTCTGCACTTTCACTGTCTGGAGCTTTCCTCCAAATCCTCTTAAGATCCTTTCCAATTTGGCTTTGTGTTTTAGAGACCGTATACAACCAGTAAAAGCAAACATTTTTTTCTTGAAAGAAGATACAGCACAGGGAAGGCCAGCCTATGCCAGCTGTTCAAATGCAACTAAAAGGAAGAAAAAAAAAAATAGTTTCCTCTTCTGCATTTGACCCTACAGAAGTCACAATTGCAGAGTCCTTTTAATACCACTGTATCACACCAAGAATCATCAGAAAACAGCAGCCAAAGAATCACAGCCATTTGCTTATGCGGGAACCTAAGGTTCTCCAGACTGCCTCACCGCAGCCCTAGGGAAGAGGGAACATACACAAAACCTCCCAGCTTCAGCTGGGGGGACATTAAACCCCCTGCCATTTAAATTAGAGACATTTCCCTTGCTACAACCGCTGCAGCGAGCACCCTGCCCTCCTCGGTGGCCACCCACTAGAGGGAAGCAGCTCACACAAGTTACTCTCCAGCAGTACCAAGGTCTCTCCAGGAGCTGGATCAAGATTTCACATCCTTTGCAAGACCCTCCTGTCCGGAGAAACCCCAGGTGGGTGGGGAAAGTGGGAGAACCTGCCAGACAGAAGCATTCAAAACTGAAGGGCTTAGAGCAGACATTAACTTTGTGGCAGCAGCAAAGCAACTGTTTACAAAAGTAACTCTTTGTGGGACACACACACACGCGTGTTCTATACCTGGATTTGGCAGCAAGACCAGTGCTCCCATTTTATCATTCTGCCTGCTTCCTTTCTTTGCATTATTTCTACAGCAGCCCAGCACAAGTACTTCCACTGCCCAGATCACGCCTCCTCCCCAGAGCTCCAGCAGCAAATACAAGGCCGAGGCAGAAGGGAAGTGCAGAACAGGGGGGATAAGGAAATGCAAATTAGGGGAAGTCCAAGACAACTTCCTTCCCTGTAATCCTTTAGGGGACATTAGAAAGTGTTTCTCAATTAACGTGCACAAAAGCATGTCAGTGGTAGGGAGTCACGTAAGGAAATGTGTGTCTCAGGATGCAGTGTCCCACAGCCCAGACAGCTGCTCTGGGACATCGGCCTTGGTGGGCTGGCTCTACCATGTGTTTGGGCACAGCTGCCGCTTTCCTCTGGCTCACCTGCAGCAGGCGAGCTCCTCCCTGTGGACTTGAGCTCAGATTTGCTCTGTGCTTGCCAAGGCAGTCCCTGCACACAGCTACTAGGTTAACTCTGCTTTGGCTGACATACCAGATATTGAAATAAATACAATTTTTTTTTTTTTTTTTTTTTAAAGTGAGTTCATAAAAATACTTTCTTTCCCTTTCATCTGGCTCCCTTACCCTAGCTACATTTCAGGAGCAGACAACAGTAGCAACTAAAATGTACTGAGAAGTCAAGGTCCCACTAGTAATGAGGAAGGTCAGATAGCATGAGTGGCGGTAACGCATGCAGCAAAGCTTCCTTCATCAAAAGTGACAGCTCCACCAGCAAATCAGATAATCCATGTAAGTTAACAAAATGCTTGTATGTGGAAGAGTTAAAATAGTCTACCTACCTGCTATTCCAATAATTTTCAGTGTTTACTGAATAACTGAAGGAAGCTTGTGGATTGAGTTACAGAAGTTAAATCTGCACTGTAACCGGAAAAGTGCACGCTTCACAAGTGTGCAATTGTCATGTGGACTCTATTAGCCTCACTGAAACAGCCATTAACTAGACAATTTCCCTTTAAAGAATTAAAAAGCTAAGAGGGGAAATAAACATCCCTGTTTGCCAAGATCCACATGTACACAGACCACATGCAATGCTTTTCTGGAAACAGCAGAAGTAAAAAAAAAGAGTTATTGCAAATTATCCTTAACTCACCTTTCACCCAATTTCTGTGAAACAACAAACACTTTTTAAATGCATCTCCTCTTGCCTAGATGAAGACACGTGAAATTCAGACAGCTAGTTCTATTTGGGCAAAAACAAAGCAGGGATCAAAGCTGGCTTGTAGCAAACATCTAATTTTGGCCGTAGCACTGTGTTCTTCACTTAATAGGCAAATCAGGTAGTTGTGCACAATTTACTACTTAAAATTTTAAGCCCATATTTGGAGACCTACAATGGACAAGAACTGATTTCAATAAATTGAACAGCATGTGAACCAGGTAGACAGCATTTTCACCAAAAAAAACCCATAAAAATACCAAAGAGCAATTTTATTTAGCTTATTTGGCACAAAACGTACAAGAACTGTTTTGTTCCCTTAAATTTAGTACAACTAGCAAGGAAAAGAAGGCATACTAATACATTTAATAAGCTGTACAGCAAGTGAAATGTGGAAAGAGGCACCAGAAAGATCTACCAAAAATCAAAGTGCATGAAAGATACCTACTCTGAGCGCCTCATGGTATTGTATTAAGGCACCACTCCTTTAGAAGGTTTTTACTGAATACATCAAGTGTGCAACTTCTTGGTTTGGAATGTAAGAGTCCCTCAGCCTGTATCGGAATGGGATACTGCAGCCTCTGAAAAGAGCAACACTTCTCCTTGTACGTGTTAAATTTCACCCAACGTCACCTCAGCCAGGAGCATCACTGTCGTATGCTCTGAAAGAGCCAACACCTGTTATCAGAGTGACCAGCATTTTACTTCAGAGTTTCAAGCTGTAGTATACACCAGGCCTATGAATTCTTTACAATGGTTTTACAGAAAAGAAACACTGCAGAGACAAAAGTAACATGGGATGTATCAATAACTACATTTAGATAATTTATCAAAAGAACATTTAAGGACTTCCTGGAGTATCTCAAAACAAAACAAACAAAAAATCCAAATCTGAATAGTGTCATAATCCAGAATAATTAAATATACTTTTAACAGAACTTTACAAAGCTTCCTTTAGGACTAGCAATCAAGTTTGACAAATTACACAAGCCTTCAGGAACATATGTAGAAAAAGACCAATATTAGACAGTGGTGTTTTTAATAATTGGAAACATTTAATGCAAGTACCTGTAACTGTAAATCATGTTATACTGGTGTGTATATAAGTGTGTGTATATATATATACACACATATATACACACACACAAACATCATTACAAGAGCCAGACACACACCTTGGTTCATTGTGGATTTTGCACATCACTGCTCTTAAGCACTACAAAAGTTGCACCAGGTTTTGTTATTCCAACATCTTCATTAAGAACTATTCTTCGCTTCAGTTACAAGAAGAGATACCAAAGGCCAGATTCACATCTGGTGTAAACAGGTTCCAAACAACCAAACTGAAGTTGCATCTGCTTCTTACCAGCTTTGACTTTGGTTTTGCTGCTCAGCTGGATCACCAGTCTCCTTTACTTGCAGGAAGAAGTTTTGAAAAAGAAAGTCAATGCCCATATCAAAACTTAAGTGGGAACCAGTAAATGCAGAATATTGTATCAAATCATTGTACAACACCTCTACTGTAGAGAGTTTCAAACATCTCAGGAGCTTGAGACTGCTTAACCTGAACTCTGGAAAAAGCACATTTCTCTGTGGACACGCAAAGGCATTGAAATATGAACTCTTGGCATTACAATATTTCAGGTTTTGTACTCTTACAGTGTAGACCTCAACTGTGTCCCCCATTATAAAGCCAACACACCCTTGAACATTAAAAATTCTAAACTTGAAGGGCTGAAAAGGGCATCTGGAGGTAATCTACACGTTACAGAGCAAAGTGTTTCACAAGTCTCAGAACAGTTCAGTTCATACTTTGAGACAACTTTCCCTATACCTTTGCGCCAAAACAGAGCTGTGGTTTTCAGTAACTCTTTTACCCCTGAATTATTTGCTACCACATATAAAACAGGCCACATTAAGTGGCAGTCAGGGCTAAACATTTAACAACATGTCCTTTTTGTCCTTTATTAACAATTACAATCAGCAGAAAGAAAAACTATTCACTCAACTCATTTATTTCATAATTTGTATGTAAGTCATGTAGTAACTTAACATTGGTGTTACACGTTTGTGCTTCCATTCTCTGGCACTTGGAAGAATAATTCATTTCTAGCTAATCACATCTTGCTGAAGCATTCCTTTGCATTTGTCCAAACTTGAATTCCCTTTAAAAAAAAGTTAAAAATCAGTAGGTGAACACATACTTTGTTTGCAAACCTCATCAACAGACTTTCTTCCACAAAAGACTCTACAAAGAAGTCCCACAGCACTTGACGCAAGAATAAGGCAGAGACCACACTGGAACTGGACCACACTGCCTAATATATCTCTCTCTATCAACTAGCATGTTACTGAGCTGAGTGGAATGGAGTATGTGGGACGTTTTACGCTAGTGACTTCCAACCTTCTGTGACTGAAATGTTCCTAGTTATTGAAAGTTTGCATCTGATCCCCCGCTGACATGATAAATACAGCAACCTGGTCTTTCACAAGGTGAACGTACCTTTTTGCACATGCTAATCTGCATAACAGCGTAGCTTATAAGTGCCTCCTTCAAATCATGGTTCTTTTGCTCCTTAAACCGTTCAATGTCAGCCCAGGCACTTTTCACAAAGTCTCTGGAATTAAAAGCAATATTTTTGTTAGTAAGTGTTCCATCCTCAGCTCATCTTTCTTCCTTCCTCTGGACCCTCAGCAGAGAAGCTAAGACAAAGTGCTTCATCTTTCAGTCAGTAAACAAAGTCCTGGAAGAATTATGCATCCACAGTGTCCCCATTATTATAATTGCCATCACTTCCTAGTTCTCCATCGTCAAGGTTTTTAAACTATAGAATCAGCTTCACAGGAGATGTCGGGCTGTTTGGTTGGTTTGGGTTCCACCCCCCCACCAGCAAGTTATCAGTGCCACGTACAATCAGCATAATTCAGAATATACTTTTTTCCTCAGATTCCATTGGTGTAACTACGTATCTCTATGCTAACATCCAGCACACAACACCACATGTTTCTTTTTCAATTGTCAAGTCAGAATCTTCATCCTTCCAATGTGAAAACAGCTTATCAGGATTTGAGACACTCAAGTACAACAAACATTTACAATGAAAATTTGACTTTGACAATTCACTTCAGGAATTACTCTTTTTTGGTTTGGTGATATGTCTTCAGGTCACCTTAACTAAAGCAGAGGTAGATTTCTGTAATTCATAGGTTTCACTATGCTGGACTATACATACAACAGAAGTACTCACTTGAGAATTGTTTCCAGAGCTACAAATGCACATCACCGGTATTTGTCAAAATGCTTATGAAACTGCATTTGCTGAACATCTTGTTGTTTTGATCTATTCATGAACTAGTATTTCCAGGTCTAATTCCAACATTAGGGGGTACCACATTTACCCCTTGTATTAGACAATGAACATGTTCTGACAATCCCATTGGTTTAGGAGTGTTAGTTCCTATTTTTCACATCTGCATTCCCAAAGAAAATATCACTAGAGCACCCGGAAGCAGTTACTCAAAGCACAACTCACCAGAACATCTAACCTCTTTCAAACAGGAGTCCGTTGTCCCCCATATGAGAAGTTGTAGAGTATGAGCTCAGGACTCATACACATAAACCAAACTAAACACTGTATTTGAAGCAAGTCAGCTTTTGAGTCTTAGGCTACTCAACCACAGACCTAGAAGTCCACCTGCTAAACATATTACTAGCTGAACATAAAAGCATGCAAGTCAGCCATTAGAGAAGGCTCTGTAACTGGGAAAGTCATCAAGTTTTACATAAGCCATACACTCAGACCAGAAGCTAACTGCATGTACTGTACTTTATTTCACAACTTGCAGCTGACAGGAGCTTTTATAGACAGCTCATAAACACCAAGAATATATTAAATACACTTATAAAATGCTAACACCTCTAAGAGCATCCAGTCAAGGACTTTTGTTTAGATGAGTCCTGCATTTTCTTTGAAGAAGTCAAGCCCATTTACCTGCCCTCCAGATTTTTGGACTTAAGTTGTTGTTCTCCTTCCTGTATCTGCTCTTCTAGAACCTTTATCTTGGCTTCCCTCTGCTCAGGGGTTTCCTGCCCAAAGAGCTTGCTGGTCATTCCTTTCAGAGAGAATGTTCTCACAGTCTACAAAAAAAAACAAAAACACTCTAGATTTGGGATTCCTCAGCACAGCCACAAGACATTTCATGATTCGGGCTTATTATTCAGCTGATTTGTTGCTTTAACTTCCATTTTGTGAATGAAATTTTAATGAATTAGTAGCTATGGGAGGTAGGGTGGCTCACATTAGATGGAGCTAAGTGGGGAGGAAGTAACTGGATGCTAAACTTCTTAAGGCTAGTCTGTGGATTGGACCATAAGAGAGTCAGTCCTCTGATACAGATAGCCTTTCAAAATGGTTTTCCTACTCAAGCAGGAAAAGAAACTAAGTCTCATGTTCTGTATCAGGAAGAAAAGCCATAAAGTAGTTCCCTACAGAACATCAATGGAACCAACAGCAATATTAAGAATTTTAAACACTTTTTTAAAGTTATCACTCTCAAATGATGTTTTAAGTTACATAATGTTCCATATAAAAGGGACTAACACCACATATCAGTTAACATCCACCTTTCAAAAGGCAGAGGAAGCCTTTCAGAATTCCCAGTGTTTTAATCTTCAGGAATGAGTTCTTTGTTTTATTCTGTTCAGGTCATGTTTCCTGCAAGCCTTTATTCACCCAGCATTCAACAAAATAAGTTTAGTACTCATGTCACCAAAAAGCAAGTTACTTTCAGGTGCCTACAGCTCATATGATACCACTTCACATAAGCATCAGCTGGCATGATAGTGCCATTTAAAGTGTCATTCTAAGTAACTTGGCTCAAATAAAATAATAATTAAAAAAAAATTTTAAAAGGCATCCTGGAAAATGAAGTGGAAAAAGACTCACTCCTGTTGCCAGCTCCTCACACTGCTGTTTCTTAGATGTTAGGTCCTGTGCAGCCATTTCCAAGTCGTATTGCATTAGTTCGTGTTTCCTGCAAACTGCCCTGAAAAGTAAGTAATGAAAGGCCTGTCACGTAATATTTTGGTTTGCTACACTTCTCTATTTAAACTTCACAAATGGCATCATGCCTTTTTTTTTTTTTTTGGGCAGGCAGCACTTTCAGTTATTTATCTAGCTCGAATTCAACAGTCTTATCATAGAATGCTTAACTCTGCAAATGCTATAGCAAGCTTAGATCGAAGTGTAACGTTCTGAGTACAGCCACATTCTACTTCTTATTTTAGACTCTTTCCAAGACACTCTCAGCAATACAAGCCCTACCACCTACTTAAGGACACCACTGTAAGATAGTTATACTTTATTTTGAATAAAAATATTTGTATTCAAAATACATTACAGCAAAATCTTAACTATGACAAAAGGTACCTGGAGATGGTACCTGTCACAGTAGCAATGTACAATTCAAAATTATTAACATTTTATTTTTCAAATAATTAAACAAGAAACTGTGCTTCTAGATTCATATTGTGTCTTTCATCTGGAAAAAGAGGAGAGTTTCCTCTGACCACCTGCAGCAAGTCCCAGTCCTGTGTGGGCTGACAATGCTACATCCGCACTCCACTGCCGGATGCGCATCCATCTCCCAGGAGAGGCTACTAGTGCTCTGGGCTCCCACACAGCAGCTGTCACACTCACCAGCCCAATTCTCTACAGTACTACCAAACCTCTTCAGGAGGTTCAGAGCGAGCCCAAGGAGAGCACAACAGCTTTAAGTGCAGTCTTACAGCATAAAGCAATTTGCTTTTGCATCCACGCTTGTAAGGGAGGACTGGTCTATAAAGGCAAATATAAAAACCACAAAACAAAATAAACAAACAAAATCTTCAACAAAAATATCAGTATTTAGATGCACAATACTGTAGAGTAGCTGAAAGTTATACAAGGGTATTTTGGAACTTGCTGAGAACAGAAGAGGATACCAAACTCAATTCAACATCAACACAGTGTTAGAGGAAAGGACTACAGTTTCCATTTGAGCTACAAGCTTCTGTACCTACCGTAGTGCTTCTGCATAGAAGAGATATTCTTTCAGCTGATCTGCATAATGTTCCTCTTCTTCCAGTATGTCATCAATAGAAGCTGCATAGCTGGTGAAAAACAGTTATGGTTATATATAAAGTGCCTTAATTTAACCTTTAATGACCACACACACAGTAACAAGGGAGGACACCTGTTTGACAGAAACACCAGTCATAAAGTAGAACAGTGAAAGGCTCTTCCAAAAAGGGTTTTTCCTATGTTTTTAATTAAACTCTGAATCAGCTAATACAAATATTCCTGAAGGCTTGTTTCTTTTGTTGTTACTACAAAGAATCTTTTGACAAGTATAAGATCTATCATAAGTTTCCCGCTGAAGATGAGGGAGTTTTTTCTTAAAGGAAAGAAAAACAATTTATTCCTTTTCTTCAGTGGACTGTCAAGAGGCAGCACGAAGGCAAGAAAGACATGGTGCAGAAGAAAACCTGCAAGGCATAAAGCCTTAAAGCATGTGAACATGAATATCTTACCTTCTGAAAAGCAAAGAGACTGCTTTCACTGTTCATTATTCAGCCTGAGTATGAGAGAACTCATGATGGTGCCCTGAACACCACAACAAAGTCCTTTAGCTCCTTGAAAGTCTGCTGCTTTCTCTGCTGTGTAAGTCAGGCATATCAGTTTAGAGCAACAAGAAGTTTAAACCTTCCTTTTAGGGTGAAATCTAAAGTACAAAGGGTTGGACCAACTCTGCAGCACTTGCATTCAAGTAAGTTTTCTCAGTTTAGGCTGATGACTCCTAAAAATGGCAAAACCCACTTTATTTTTCCAGTTTATATTGCTTATTGGACAGTATTTAATAGGTTCTCACTAACCAAGATCACTGCGCTTGGACACATTTGCAGGAACTGGCCTACAGCTAAGAGGCAACTGCACTTCTCACTTGGCACAGTGACAGAAATAGAATGCCACTTTAGTCTGCAAGACAGGGCCTGAGCCACCAGAGATAAATAGAACGAATGAGATCCCATCACAAATGCCTTCAGCTCTACTTCTAACTCAGTCTGGGTTCTCAGGTATGTGGCAATCACTTGGCACAGCTGCAGGCTGAAGCAAGCATATGTCCAAGCCTGTCTAGTGATCAGCACAGTGCAACCCAAACATTTAAAGCCAAGAGGTGCTGTAATTAAGTTTTTGTAGAGTTCGAGGGTTTTTTTCCTTTCTTCTTGTGCCTCTCAAGTAACTGGCTCTACAGAAGAAGTGGCAGTCTCAAGCTGAAAGGGAACTGCTAACATGACATGGGAGAGAACACAAAATCACTCCTTCAAGTTCCAAAGAAACAAGGCCACTTAGATCCCTAGGAATCTGAAGCAGACACTCCTGCTGAAAGTTATCATCCTCAGGCCTGCCCAGCAGAGCACGTTAACTAGAGAAGAGCTCTTCAACAAGGGAGCAACTACTTGCAGAATAACTGCAAGAATGGGAAGACTGAGGAAGAGCTGTAAACATGTTCATCTGTTCATGAATTTTATAATTTGGCAATCAAGGTGAGTTGTTCTGATGCTCTGCAAAAGCAAAGACATGGCACATGCAGGAAAAGCCCTACCAAGGCTAGTGGTGATAAATAACATATGAAGTGACCAGCAATAGCAGATCCCTAAGTAGAAGGGATAAAAGAACAGGCAGAATGAGAATTCACATTATGAATCAAAGTAAGGAAGAAGTCCAAACTGTTGAAAAATATTCTTGTTCTGAAAAAAATCCTGCAGCCACATAGGTCATAAGTGGCTTCACCTCTCTATTTTTAAGTTTTGAAGTGCAGTAACTTTAGTATAGTGGTTAAATTTCTCAGGGCAGCAGATGGACCACATTTCAGTTTCAAGTAAGTTCTAAGTTTAGAGCAGTGCTAGAGCTCATCTGTAGGAGATAACTCAAAAAAACAAAACAAAAAACAAACATGCTGCTCCCCTCCCAACAAAACCTCACCTTACCTAGACAGAGTTTTTCATAATGACACAAGTTTAATTTGAAGAAAAAAAAAAAAAGTAGTAAGACAAGCTATATTTCTGACTGCCTGCTGAAGTTTAAATAGCAGTCTGTCCAAAACAGGGCAAATCTTCAGGAGAGACACTACAGTAAGTTCTAAAGGTACCTAACGTGTTCCCAGTCTCTGTGGGAATCGTTAGCTAAACCCTTGTTTTAGTTTAGACTGGTTCCACCTGTAATGACAGTCTAGTTGATAATAGAGATAGAGGGTCATTCATTAATAGCATAAAGGACAGAAGTCAAAGGTCTGATATCTTTTACTTTCATCTTTTAAATGCTACGATTACAGGCATTCACTTGAGCTTTCTCAGCATACTCTGTTGTTTTTATATCACTTCAGCAAGCATCATTCTGTTATACAGCACATAGCCAGAGAAGCTTTGAGAGGTCTTCTCCAAATATTAAGCAGTTTTAGATCATACTAAGCAATAACAACTCAAAAGTTTAAATAAACATCTAGTGAAGACTATAGCATATGGGGCAGATAGAGAATAATTTAATTAGTCTTCAAGTTTAACATCTATATTAGGCAACCTTCTTGAAGTAGCTTTCTGTTGCAATGAACTCTTGTCTCATGTTATGGGAACGGTAACTGAACTGGTAAGTTACACTTTCAAGAGATTGTAGATATGAACCTTACTGTTATGAGACCACATGGGTCACTGAATTCCTGAATCTCACATCTGCTGCTTCTTGCTTCATTGTCACTAAGTGATTATTTTTGTACAAGAGTGCCAAAGAAGAGATGACAGACAATGAAAGCTACCTCAGACTTCATGCAGTGATTAAAGTTACTCAGAAACTCACTGTCATTTCTCTGGATCTTTAACCCTGTGCTACAGGCAGAAATATTTAATATCTTATCTGTGTGAAGAAGGTTCAGCCTCCTGACCAAGAAGTGAGACCCATTTCTTTCAGATGGTTATGCATTTCTAGGTATGTGTGACATTTTAGTGGGGTGTACTTGAACCACTGAAAACCTGCTTGTGCCTCTAACTCCTCTATATTATACCATGTTTTCATAATCTCTTCAATTTCTGCCTACTGCAGTAGGTGATTAACACTGTATTCCATCTCTATTTTCTTCTGAAAGCAGAATGCATTCTCCATTTCTTTATTAACAACAGAGCCTTCTGCCTAAAAATTATAGCAGCTTTTTTTTGGGTGAAAACCACAACATTAGCCAAAACATAGACGTCCAAATCAATTATACAGAGGGGTTCAAATTCTTAAAGATTCAATAAAACCAGAATTATTCTAAAGAAGCTGAAGGCAAAATTTGGCATGGCTCTTCAAACCCTTCCACTTGACATGGTGTAACACCAGTAACAACCAGGCAGTAATACATACTTAAATCTCCACTGTAAACTAAAACTGGTAACTTCCCTACCACACAAATTACATCTTATCAGTAAAAGTACTGTAAGAAGAAGAGTCAAGCAGCTTCCATCTCTTGCTGAAGTTGTTACTCACCTATACTGCATCATTACAGAAGAGGGACCAGAGAAATGTGAAATTACACTGTTTCACTTCCTATCTATGGCAACCTGAATAGCAGAAAGCGGGAGCAGAGGATGCCACTTCAGTGAGCACTCTCAAGTGCTAGACTCTTATTTTGAAGGCTGTGCTTCACATACTCTGCCAACTGACGCCAAAGATGCAAAGAGGGAGGATTCTCTACTTTATTACATCCAGTCAGTATTTGTTTCAAGAATCCATTGGAGTTTTGATGCCCGTTAATTAAATTTCTTAACTCAGTGGTAAAGTCCAAATCTGTGTACCTTCTACTGCATGGTACAAAATGTTGCTATCAAAACTAAACAGATCTCATCAGGTCTGCAGTACATTAAAGTTGTATTCCACCAGTTTCTGGCATAGTAGCTTAAAAGAAAAACTGGAAGAATTCCAAACACTTCTACAATTTCAAAATAATAATAAAAAAGAAACCCTTCTGGTTCTCCTGAGACCTTTTGAGCTACTTAGTACAGTACATGGATGCTAAAATTGTGCCTGCATCCAAGTCACAGAAATACCGTATACCTAAAAACAACGCACCCCTAACTTTCAGTGCACTGTATGTACTTTGGGGATGAGGGAAAAGAGAGGAAAGGGGGAGAGTTCTGCATCTGGATTACATCAAACTATCAGATATTCAGTCAGTACTTACACATCCATGTGGTGGCCAGCACTCTGTAACCCATCCCCCATCTCCTTTTCTATTGCACTCCACTCACTGTAGGAAAAACAAACGAGCAACAACATCACACATGAAGGGTAAGGGAAGTTAATAAGCTGCATCCTGTATATAGTTTCCTTCCAGGTGACACCTGAATGGAAACTGCCTCAAAGTTACACTTGGTCAAACTGTTTTCTTCCTCTAAGGAGGAACACTGACAATGTGGTAAGGCTATTTATGGCACTCTGTTAAACCATTGTCCCTGGAACCCAAACTCATCCTCACAAATTTGGGACTGGTTTTGGGCAGGAAGTTTTATTTTTTAAATAGCCAAAATTCAATCAAAAACCTAAAAAAAAAAAAAAAAAAAACCCTTAGCACTTAAAATTGGGGGGGGGGGGAAACAAAGGGAAACTTTATAAACCAGAATTTTGCCTAACATGCTCATGAAGAAAATACCAAGACAGACAGAAACCTCTCATTCCAAAAACAGAAGGTGGGATTTGACATTTGTAGTTTATTGCTCCTAAAACCATTTGTTGTATTTTGTTTTCTACTTTAATAGATTGTTTAGTTCCATTCATAAAAAAAAAAAAAAAAAAACAAAAAACAAAAAACACACCACCACAACTGTCTCATTATTGCAACTACATATTGACATTAGGGAGATTAGTCAGATAAAGAAGGAAACAGAGCTACAATACAGATAGCAAGAGGCTTGTTCTGGACATTTGAGTATGTACACTGCATTTTGAACTATGTTCTCAGCTTTGGGAAACCTTATGAGATTTCTTAGTTACAAGAAATACATCCTCAACTCTTTTTACAATAAAAAAAGTTAGAGAGTCCCCTTATATTTCACACGTAAATTATGTGTAATGCATCTATTCTGTCCTTCGCTTTTTCATAAACATTCCACTCCGCTGATGTTGACATTTGTTTGTCTTCGTGTTATTACAGAACTACACCTAATTTCACTTTAAATCCCCCAATGAGAAAGACATCTGCAATCCATTAACCCAGAGAATTAAATTTAGCACTTGAACAGTGTGTAGAAGCAGGAGGTTTCCCTTTACCAGAAGTTGAGATTCTTTAATTCTCCAGTGAGATGGAAAACTTGAGCATGCAATTCACTCATATAAATCAAAAAATGAATGGCAAATTCACTTTAAAAAGGTACTAAAATTGGATATAGATGTTGATTCTTAACCCTTAAAAGGGCCTAGACACTTTACAGAGATAAATGCATAAATATAGGTAGTAAGTTAATTTCTTGAAGAAACAGAATGCCAAATGCAACAACAAAAGCCCCAAAGGTTGGGTATACAAACAAACAAAACAAAAATCAAAACAACCAAACAAGCTGAAGACTTCGCTAGAGACTAAGCTCAGCAGATCCAGAGATCACAGTATCCAGCACAAATCTCATAAGCACTGCAATACAAAGTTTTTCAAGGAAGACATTAAAATGTTTCAGATATACTTTTCAAAAGCAAAACACCATAAACAAATTCTCTCTGTCCACATCTCTCCATCTATGAACATATTTAACAATTGTATGAACTCTTACCTGAATACTCTTCCATAGTTGCCATGGACTTTATAGACACCATATAGCCGGTCTGCTACCCTCTAAAACATTTCAGAGTCAGGTTTTGGTCATCAACATTAAATACAATTGCTTTGTGAAAAGCCAAATACAAACTTCAAGCTCAAGCCTTAATGTTTTTTACACAGGTAAACAAGATTAGGCCTAACTCTAATCTAAGGTACTACTGAAGGAAAAAATATATCAACAGCGTTCAGTCTTTGAAGACTGAAGTCACAATTGAGACTATATTGAAATATATGTCAAGTATTTCTTTGGAATCGCTCACGTATAGGATATGCCTGTGAAGACTGGAAATAAGTTACCTTCAGTTTTTGACAACCAGTTGTAGGGCATAGCCTCCTATACCCACATAATGCCCAATTTATAAATACACTTGCTTATTTAACAAAGATGGCAAGATAGAAGTCCATCCTGTCACTGAGACTGTAGGGAAAGCTTTGGTAAAATTCTAATGACTGACTTGAGTTTTCCATCCAGCTTGGTGAAATGAATGAAAGGAAGTGAGCTATCCCTTACAGAACTTACTGCTCAAGCTAGGTATGTCATTTCAGCTGTTTGGAGAGTCACTACTGCTGCAGCCAACACTATGATGCTGGCAACAACCTCAGAAGAGACCATGTGTACACTCTGAAGTTTGACTTGTAAGCCAGATAATGCCCTTGTAATTGTGATGTACCAATGAGCGAGACTGAAGCTTGGCAAGAGTTACCACTACTGGTCTGTCAAAGTAGTAAAAAGGAAACAAGCAAATCGCCCAACAAATCTCATGCAGACACAGCCTTGAAGAAAAAAAAAAAAAAATCAGCATCAGCAGAACACCAGTGATTAATCCTCTCAAGAACCTCAGCTCAACAGGGCAATCCATTACCATCCTCTCTGCTGGACAGTTTACATCAAAAATTAAATCCATTGAACATACTAAAACTCAGTATCACACTTCTTATTACTGGAAGTGTAATTTCCCATTTCCTTTTTGTGACTTCAAAAAAAATATCCATTCTCAACCCATAGAGTATCTTGATGCATGACATAATTGTTCTCATAATTAGATAGAATATTTATTATAGATTGAAGAACAAGCTAAAAAAACAACAACAACAAAAAAAGCATGCTGGGAAGCTCACACGATTCCTACTACAAGCTCTAGAAAACAAAGTATTATACATCTGACTGGAAAACTGTGTTTTGGGGCCCTTCCAGACCAGACATCCAGCAAAGCAACTTCTCTCTACTCAGCAGACAAGCAGACATCTTGATCTTCTTTAAAACACC
This sequence comes from Megaceryle maxima, assembly GCA_024605025.1. Classification (NCBI taxonomy): domain Eukaryota; kingdom Metazoa; phylum Chordata; class Aves; order Coraciiformes; family Cerylidae; genus Megaceryle; species Megaceryle maxima. The sequence continues at coordinate 18,839 of JANHGN010000974.1, read as the reverse complement.
CCCTTTCTGATACATGACCCTCAGGGGAAAGGGCAGATTAGCAATATGCAAGTGTTTGCTCCTGCAATGATGTGGTGGTACAGACACCCCTGTGACAAACGACTGTCAAACTCAGCCATCACATTTGGAACTCTTCCTCACACGCAATCCCCCCCACCCCCATCTGTATTAAGTGAGTCCCTGTCCCCCTTGCCATCTCCTGCCTCATGCTCCGGAGTCAGACTCTGAAGCAAAACTGCCCTTATTCTAGAGCATGTATACCAGTTCTCTTGACTAAACAAGAAATACTGCCTTAGAAATAAATTATACTATTTGTCATGACACACATGGGAAATACTTACAGCTCTGACTCGCAGAAGGTGTGATATGACAGACTGCAGTTCATCGCTATAGTGTTTTAACTCAGTAAATCTCCTGGGAGCAGGAAACAGATAGTACATCATTAGCCATCATGAAAGCAAGCTTTCACAAATGCAAGATAGAGCCACAACGCCACAGCCAGCGAGACGGAGCCTGGATTATGTTGAGGTGGAATTAGCTGAAGACTCCTAAAGAAGTGATTGCAGAGTTTAATTTCCCTAAAGCGAACAACCCAACACTTGCATAACTGCTATTTTATGTAAATGATGAAGGTTCAGAACAATTTAAGCGATAAAATTTTATGAAATGTAAGTAGTTAACTAGAATGACTACATCACTGTGTTGGGTGTTTTAAAAAAACCCAGGATTTATAGAAGTAAGCATTAGTGAATATAAAAGCTTCAAATAAGTACAAATCCAAAATCTGCTGAGGTATATAGACTTATTAATAAAAATGTGGTTTTGACCTGACAAAGATACTTTGCTTTCAAGCTGCCATCTAGCCAGTTTTCAGGATAGCCTTTCAGAAGTTCAAGGAAGCATTCACAGCTATCACAATTCCATTAAAGCCCAGTCGTATGGTAACTGTTACTAGTCACAAACACACACCTCTCGAGACCTGTACCTGCACAGGAGTCGTGCAGAGCCGAAAGCCATCAAGTCTCTACAGCTTAGCGAGTTACCAGTTGGGAAACCCATCACAAGTGACCATGGGCACACTGCTGGCCTGCCACTACTGAAGGAAAGGGCATTTTATCCACCACCCCAGTTAAGCCTTGGGGGTAGTTTAAGTTGATGCATTTAGCTCATCCTAATCACGAAGAGGTTCTGCTCACCAGAGGCAGTTGACACAGGTTTGTGAGTGACAGGTTACCCACTAAGCCAGAGCAACAGCTGCTTCTGTACATGTAAACCCTCCCTACTACACACGTCTCACTCATGACCTACTTTCATACACAAAAGCATATTTCATCCAGATGGGAAGCCAGAAACAGCTTTACCTAAATTACTAAACAATGATCTGAAAAGTAGTAAGTAACATGGAAGAACACAACTAGAAATAAGGAATGAGAGACTGAAATCCAGGCTGATTTCAAGGATTAAAAAACAAAACAAAACAAAAAACACACCAACAAACCCAATTTATCCCTTCTCCCACCACAGGCACACAGTCAGGCGTTGTATTTCAGAATAGTATGTACCCAAGAGGTCTTACTGAAATGAGTCAGGTCACTTGTTTTGGGTGACCAAGTATGAAATGCCAGGGTTTTTCATTTAACACCTCCTCTTCCCCTGACAGGAAGTCCTCTCCTAAAATATTCTCCTCCTTACACTCAGGAAGTAGAAGCTTTATTACCATTTCTAATATTTTTTATCTCCAAGGAGCATCTTTTATAACACTGTGACACACACAGGGTTAAAGTACATAAAAAGATTTAAAAGCCAGCAGAGAAACTGTATGGGAAAAATAAATATAGTCATTGATCTGCACAGTGGGGATTAGAGAGCAATCTTTTCAGTTTACACTTTATAAAACATGCACCAGGACTGCATGTCAGACAGCTGCAGACACGTACAGTGAAGATACTTGAAATAATTGAACTCAAAACAAAAGATTAAAAAGCATGCCTTCAGCTCAGGAAGACTCCCCTTTCCACTCCAGAAATTTATAATGAAAAGTTTTATTTATCCCATTTCGTGGCAAGAAAGCTTTTAGGAATGTCGTACTCCCTGAAGGCAAGAAGAAGGAGCCCAAGAGGACTTGCTGTATCCTGGACTCCAGCAGTAATACATCTTCTCCCCATGAATCTCCTCCTCCATTGAAAACTAAAATAGTAATTAAAACAGCTACTAACTCAGAACAAAGCTGCCTTTTTATTGTCTCAGAAAACCATAAGCCAAACTATTGCTATTCCCCCCCGCAGTCTTCCGGGAAGGTTGAAAATTCTGAAAATACAATTTTTCAGTAAAAACTGTTTAAGAGGCTGTCTGTGTTGCAGATCACAGCTTTGTTTCTCAGTATTTGCTTAAGTCCTACTCATAGCTCATGTACAAAAAAAATTACATAATTATAAAGTAAATTCCAAACTGAGTTTGGTGAGGTGCACAAAGGGATGTTTAATTTCCATCATAACAGCGTAAGTGTGAAACAGTTTCACACAATAGTTTTGGCACTTGGTAACTGAGGCTTTAACTAGCACTTTTCACTTGGTTCTACTGGTTCTGCAACCTTACTAACAGTCTAGATATTTGAGATATTAAGCAGAACTTCAGACACAAATTAACAGATCAGGTCACATTTCTGTAGGATCACCATCAGGTTTCTTTTCAAAAATATCTTTACCAGTAATGGGAAACAAGAAAATATCATTTATAGCAGACAGCATTTCAACCTAAGTTATTTCCTTTGTGCATTTGACTCGGCAGTACTCCTTCCTACAGCAGGGAGGGCAGCAATAATTGCCTGTTTGACAACGAGGATACTACAGTAACAGAACTGGTCACTAAAAACATACCATTTGTCCAACTAACCAGAAAAAAAAAAGGGGTGGGGAATTACTTCTTTAGGTATACCTTTGGAAAATATATAGTGTTTTCTAAAGACACCTTTCAGCAAGAAGAAATCTACTGTTTTGATTGAAGCACAGAAAGATGGGTGCCATGAAGCCAAATCGTAGAGGTCTGTTGTAGGTACAAATACCTGAATATCACATTTTTATCACCATATAGTTTCATCATTAAAGATATTAATTGCTTCCCACAGGAGGAGGTTTAGTCTCCAGTCTACTTTGGCACTCCTAGAGCAGCATTGTTCCAGCTCTGTAAAGCTCCTCATATTGCTCAAAGCTGAAGGGTGCAGCTCCACAGGACCACAAAGCCACACAGACTGGCAACTGCAGCTTCTCTTCACCTGAACCCTTCCTGGTGCAGGAACCTGATAAGCCTACACTGAACACAGCAGTCAAATTTTCTGTTTCAGCAAAGCGAGCTTGCTGAACACACTTTACCACCCAGTCACACAAGCACCAAATGTAACAGAGGGACAAGGCACCAGATTCCAGGCAGCTCAAGTGAGGTGCTCTAGGCAGAGCAAGGCACTATTCCTCCTGTTCGGAGGAACCCCCAATGCTATTCTGAAAGACTCCCTGAATTTGAAAGCAAAACCAAACCCATAAATTATGTTCAGCAGCTATTTATTAAACGACTTTTATCCAAAAGTCCAATTTGGAAGCTGTGTGGCTGGCAGAATACAATAGAAAGCATGTGCCATCCCTCTTCAGTGCTGCAAAGTCTCTACTGGGAGAGACATACTCAGGAACTGTCTTTGTTACAAGCCCTTACTCATGCTTTCCTTATATTAACCATTTTCCTGCTTTTTACCAAGCCACTTCTCACAACAGCTTTCCTTTCTGAAACATTAAGTTACCTTGAAAGATAACAGCATATTTCTCATCTCTCTTGCCCACCTATGCCTACAGGCAGAATACTGGCGAAGGTTCCCTGCCCTGAAAGCAGGGAAAGCTAACTCCTACTAGCCACAGATTAAGATGATGGAGGATGAAGCATTCAAACAAGGGGCCGGTTTCCCCTGTAGCTACTGAGATACATGTTATCTTTTGTATTAACCCCTAGCTAAAAAGCTTCCTTGCCATCATAGAAGGCTGCAAAAGCAAACACAATAAAAAAGGATCAATTCACAGATAAGTCTGTAAAGAGGTTTAGAAAGACATGTCCTCTAATGCCCTTAAGACAATACCCATAAGGCACTTGGGAAGTACCAAGGGAATAGACAACAGGAACCAGCCAGGCACATGGACTCCCCCAAACAGCATTTCCCATTCCCACTGCTGGACAGCAGACGAACCCAGAAGGGCACTTAGCGCAGGTCTCTGTTGCTTATTGCTTGCAAACAGCAACATCTCTTGACCTTATGGCTGCACACTAATGGTTAACTAACACAGAAGTAGAAACTCTCATTCTACCCTCCTCACATCAACTAGGGTGTTATGAACCCCCTGCTGCACACCCTTCCACTTCTGACCAGTTTTTTGATCCAGCAGATTGCTCTAGTGTCTGTCCCAGAGCTTTCTAAACTGCAACAGAGCTGAACTGACCTCTGGACTTCCAAAACCATCTGTGAAAATTGGCAGCTTGAAGAGAACTATGAACTACAACACCAGGGTGCATGCATCCAGAACTGTACACTAGCAGATTTTTGGAAAGACCTACTATCAATCTGTATTCTGTTCATGCTTGGAAATATTTCTTTGCGAACAAATATTATGAGGTTCTTTTTCTGGTTCTGTTGGTTTGGGATTTTTTTTTTGTCCCTTCCTTTTAATCTAGCTAAAATGAAGGACTCCTTTTGGATAAAGTGATGTCACTTTTCTGAATCTTTCCTGCTCCTACAAACAGGATTTATCAAACCTTTTCACACTATCTCCTTCCTGGGCTTCTGTCAAGATTTGAAGTGCAGAAAGATAATTTTTCTTTTCTGAATTTATTCTAAGGAGATATAATATTCTGTCATCTGAAGTTACAGCTGTAACTGCAAAAGGGAAAGGGAGGGAAGAAGGATGTGGAATCTTACTTGTCTGGGTTTTTCACTCTGAATGTTGCATTAAGAGCTTTTAATCTGGAATCTGCCTGAAAAAGGGGAAAAAAAGCTTTGTTAATTTAATGCAATTAAATTCCAGTGACAAAAAAAATCTCAGCCTTCTGGCAGTACCATTAGAAAAAAAATCCTGCCTTCCTGGCATATTTAAATCTTCAGACAAGTTAACACCAGGTGCCCTGCATGTCAGATTTTTTTATTAAAAAGGAAAAAAAATAAAAGAACTAAGCTATTTCTGTGAACTAGGATGTAAACAGTATCCACTAAAATTAAGCTGGTATAATCCAAATCCCATGAAAATAGTCCCTTCTTAAAATGTTACACAAATCATGGAGTTACACAGCCCTACATTCTTTTTAGATGAAGCAATTAGGTAACATAAGACCATATGGACAATCTATTTTATATTTTTCAAACCAAATAAAACCAGTGGTACAGTGACCTCTATATGCTCTTTATTACTAGGAACAGTTCCCCAGTGAAATCAAAATCTTATATATGGTGTTTTCTTGTTTTATGACTTGCTTTACAGAAAATATGTAATTTGTATATCAGAATAGAGGTATTTTTAATAGTGTTCTTCTCTGTATCATAGCATATATAAATCTCCTCAGAAGAAAGTTAAATACCTAATTAAAAAGGTAATTGGCCACTTTACTTTTTGAGACGTTGGTTTACCAATGACTGCAACAGCAGTATGGAATCTCTCTAAGGAGTTTGTGGGTTTTCTTTTTAGTTTAAATGAATATTAAACCGTGTAACAGTTATTTACTTCTAATAAGACACCTACACAGATGAGATATCCGAACCTCATCCACAGAGGTCCCACATCTCTACAACTTTTCATTTCTATATGGCATTTTACATACAGATGAGCCCAGAGTGAGTTGTACTGCAGGAAAACTCCAACTCAGGGAAAACTGCTGGAGTATACTTCTGATCAAAACCCCTTTTTTTAGCTAAAGAATAAAAAACACATCTTGTTAGAGGTATAGATTTCCTACACAGTGCATTCTTTTTAGTTAATGGATTGTGCAACAACTGCTGGCAGGAAGTTACTTCAGCAGTATTGGTTAATGCTGGTATATGACACAGGAATAGTTTGTGCACTGTTACAGCCAACTTAGAACTTCAAGAACTTTTTTGAATGTGAAAGAAACACAGTGTTTTCCCAAACCAAGAACAGAGTCCTGCCTTTAGGGGCCTTTCAGTAACTTCTCCAGGAACAGGTTGAGACTGTTCCACCATCCACTACATTGGAGTTCAGCAGAAGATATCCATATTTGAATATCACGGAGTTTTTGACCTGGAACCACCTCCATACCTAGTAGACATTTAGGAGAGCATTCAAGTCCAGGGCAAAGCACTTTCTTGCAACTAGGATGAAAGGCACTGATGGAAATCTTGCTAACTTCAGCTGTCTTTCTTCCAGACACTGAACCACCAATATAAAACATAACTCACAAACCAAAAGGTAAGTAAAAAACCTGCAAGACTAAAGACTGACTGATAGTGAAAGAAAACAGGTTCATTGTTTCACTACATGCAGAACTTCTCTAAGAATATCTTGTAAAGGGAAGACAAAGGCAGCATAAGGAAGCATGTCTAAGATACCATAAGGAGCACACAACACCACAGTAACTCCAGTTCTCAAACTCTTATGTTTATTCAGAATGCTCCACAGGCTTGTACGGCCTGGGACCTCTGCTGCTCTATCCACAGGAGTCATTACACAAACCAGTTAAGATTACAGGTTGTTCAGATGCACCCACATGTACTCCTCACACTTCTCTAATGTTATAAACAGCACCTGATGTTAAATCAGAGCAATTCCCTCTACATAGCTGTTTCACAAAATACTGTATTTGCGTTCCAACAGCAGGCGCCAAACCATTCAAGTTTGTTGGGACAACATGCACTTTATCAGGTTTACTCCTGAAAAGGACCACTTCCTACATTACAGGGCAAGTTTCTGCCTTTTGTTACACACACAAGTAGTGCTCAGAAGGAAGAGTTCAGTAAGCATACAGTCACTGTCAGGCAGGAACCAGGATCCTGACAATGCTCAGCCACCTAAGCAGAGTTATTTCCTTCTTGCAGTTAACAACAGTTACTCCCATGCACCACTTCTGAGCATATGCACCACAGAGTTCAGCTGTCAGAAAGATGCCTGTCTAGTCTTAAACTTAATTTAAGACTAATACACACAAGCATTTTAGAGATGAACTCCTCGTCAAATGAGGTACAATCAAGGAGTTTTCAGACATTTAATTCCTACTATGATCCTATAATTGTTTAAGTAAACTGAAGAGAATTTTCTCCTTCCTAAAGGAAGGGTTAAAATCCCAAGTGACAAATCCCTTAAAGAATAAAATTAAGTGCTGGGGGTGGGAGGAAGGAAAGGCATGATTTAATGATACAGTTGGCAGAATAAACAAAGTCTCCAACATCAACATTCAACTATAACATGCTACACTGGATTAATGCCTAATTTAAAGTTTAGTTAGCCTGGTTCAAACCCTTTGGGACAAAAGACACATCCTGCTTTAATGCATCAGCAGCAGACATAGAAGCAGCACGTAAACCATTGGTCTGACTGTAGTCTAAGACACATAGTGAATAGAAGTTTGTCCTCCACTGTAGTGCTAAATAACCTTGAATCTTGTAGAGTTTATACTTCAGAGCTTGAATAAAACAAAGATGCTTTTTCCCAGGCTTTTGCAAAAAGTTGTTTTTCTTTCCTAAGGAAACAGGAACTATACACACAATCTAATCTAGAAGGATAACAGGACATGCTCATCTCTCATTTAATCTACAATAGAGTTTCGGCTGGGCAAATGAGTTTTCTTTCATAGACAAAGCACTGTGTGCACTCCCGAACATACCCTGCTAGTACAAACTTTCTGAACTCCTACGAGCATAAGCTGAAATAAAGGTGTGTTGACTAGGAAAGCACAGCTGGAGAGCTTTACATATTTTGCATTATGAATACTAGCAATACGCAAGTCCTACCATCACGGAACAGTTATTGTCAACTTAAGTTACCAACATTAAGTGTCAGTATCAAAGCCCCTTGGACACTGAAGGTAAGAGCATTGTGATGTTGTTTAGCTCTCAGTAGTCAGAGTAATTCGTAAAAATCTCTCTAGTTTTCAGCTGTGAGTCCATGAGAGTTGATTACATTACCACAAAACAAGAGCTCAGCATTTGTCTCCATATAGTACCTTTTCCAGGCACAGCACAGCAATCTGTCAAACTCCTAGGTTCTTGCCCTGTACAGACACACCACCTTCAATCATTTATTCCCACAAGACTTCCACCAGTTTACCCAGCCATGAACTCACTGATGTTAAAGGGGATAGTACTACTTCAAGACACATGCTGTTAAATAGCTACAGGGCACCAAATCCATCTGCCTTGGTCTCTTTCAGCAACTTATCCTTGTAGAGAAGTCCTACAACTCAGACTCCTTTGCCTTTTTTTTTTTTTTTTTTTTTTTTTAATTGGACACCTTGTACCTCTCACCGGGCTAAATCTGATGTCCATCCTTAAAATGATGCTGAACTAAGCTGACAACATACAAAAGCACTGCTGAGTACTCAAGATCATTAGTTTCAAAGCTTCTAAGGTTCATAATTCTACATTAGAAGAATTACAAGGTTGAGCATCAAACATAGGCACATATTAATGAGCCTGCTAAAGAACTTAACTGAAGTCTTACCTATGACATGCTAAGAACACCACTGCTTTTTGTAGTTAGAGGAGTTCATAAAGCACACTAAGTCATTCTAACAGCAAACAGCCTCTCATTAGTAGCACAGCATTCATGCCAAAATTGCAGTAATTACCTTTAATTGAAATCCAGTCTCATTCACCATTTCTTTCCACCCACCTTCCTAAAGATACAGAAAAGAACATTCAGTTAGAGTGCTTTAAGAGTGTCACAGCTTCTGCAAGTGCCCATATCAGAAAAGCTTGTCCAGTAAGCCTGGATTCTGCCTCAGCTACGCTCCCCCAGTGTTTTCAAGAACAGCATACTTGCATACTAACTGCCCCCAAAATACCCTCTCCTCTTCACTACTCAATTAGCTCATTCTATCACCTGGGGGCAGAAGATGCACAGCTTTGTCTAAAGTAGCAGCTCAGCTCTTTAGAACCCAGCCCCAAGGACACTTGCAGCTTGAGGCAGAGAGTAGAGAGAACAGAGGTGACAAGTGTCTACACTGCACATGCAGTCTCCTCACTCATGTACTGGTTGGTTGTTCACTGTTTTCAGTTCTCATCTGGTTCATCCACATACTATACAGGTAAACATACTGCTCAGTCCACTGTTTGGAAGGCTCTCAAAGCACAGAAAAAAAAAATAGAAAGAGAAACATCCAACATCTCCTAAAGCTGAAATCTGGAGGATGCAATGCTTTAGCTGACAATTGGAGCACAACTTTTGTGATAACACAACACATATGAATGGATCGTGATTCAAAGCCCAAAGCAAGAGGAAACCATGGATATCTAAAAAGTGAAATGGAAGCCAGCAGTGCCTCTGAAGCCAGCAGTATAGCACGATAACTATTTCAGTTTTAGTCCTAAGGAAGCCTTCCCAATCAGCACATGTTAAGTTCCCAATGGGCTGTTCCAGAGAGGTGGAAATTCTCTTAGGAGACTTAAAACTAGACTCAAAGTCTAGGAAAGTCATAAGGTATGCTAGAAGGCCAATTATACAACTGCAGTGGGCTGTTAAGAAGCTTTTAGATGAACAATCCTTTTCCACCTCATTTATTCATGTTGTCTGCCCTCCTTCTAGACCCAGAACAAGCTATAGGTTAATGGGAGAGAAGAAAAGCAAAAGGACATTATCTTATTTAAATAATCACTATAGAACGTATTTAGAAAGCACATCACTTTACCTGCGTTAAAAATGAATAAAAAATTTTGTCTTGGCAAAGAACAGGATGTGAAGCCACACGTAACAAGAAGTTTTCCAAACCAATTCTTCTTCTTTCCACAAAATCTGGATCCATATTATCTGCCGATAGCTTATGCCAAACAAAGTCAGCCTATTTAAACAGAAGAGCATTAATACTAAACAAATAATAAATAATACAAAGCAACCTGCAGCCTCAGCTTCCTTACCCTTTTTTCTGGCAAAGGTGGAACAACAATATGTGGATAGGTAACGGACAAATAATTCCTCAGCAATTCAAATTCGCTGTAACGTCGCCAGAGGGAGTCCACTGGGACACACTGTCCCTCACTCTGCGACTCAACAGCTCTGAAAGATAAAACAGCAAATCTGAGCATTAGTCAGTTACTGCCTCTCCCTCATATCATCAATACAATCATAGCAAAGGGCCTAGAAAATAGTTACCCGGTAATGATTACTGCATAGCTTGTCCATAACCTGAAGTAGCCTTAATGAATTGTGTGTCTACATCATTTAAAAATATTTATAATGTCTGCCTGATAGCACTAAATTTTTTTAGGAACACAAGAAAAGTTAACACAATTTCATCATACCACAAACAGGTAGGTCACAGTGAAATAGTCACACAAAGTGACTTAGTTCACAGAATTAGATATCTATCTGTTGGAACAGAGTTATGCGCCAGGTCAGTACGAAGTCACGAGCAGCTGAAGGATGCAGGGTATTACACAGAGGAATTTACTATTCAATGGGAAAGTCTTCAGAAGACAAAAAGTGTCTTGCCTGCCACAGTTAGAATAGTTAAAAAAAATCACTTGTAAAAATATTTTTAAAATTTTAAGGATATTTTTAGGAAAACGAGTTTCAATGCATTTCAATTTTTGGTGTTCAAAGTGATATATTTTTCTATTTAAGGAGTAAGGACCCAGTCTAACAAACCAGCTAAAGACAGAGTAAGCAGGTACAAAACTGATGCATCTGAAAAATGTATTGCAAAAGTAAAGCCAACATCACCTAGCAAGGTATTAAAGGATTTTACTATAAAAGGAGAAATCACAGAATATTAAGGATTGATAAGTAATTCAGAAACTTGGAAAAAATAAACTTGTTCTCCATACAAGACCTTTAAAGCAAGAGAACTACTTTGCAATGTCATAAAATAAGCATCAAGTCAATAACAGTTCTTGGCAGTTAACATATGCCAGAATAAACACAGAGAGAATTCAGACAAGGCACTTAACAAAAACCAGTGATATCTCTGTCTGCCTTAGATATTACATTAAGTGAATAATTAGCACGCAAAGCACTGGCATAAACCTACATTAAACAGTATTAAATATGTTATGAGATTACCAAAGATTAGTTGAGGTTGGAAGGGACCTCTGCATACCTGCACCTCCTCTGCACACCTGCATCTCCCTTGCTCAAAGCAGGTTGCTGAAGAGCCACGTCCAGTTGTGTTTTGAGTGTCTCCAAGGACAAACACTATCACTGCACCAGGCAACCCTTTCCCATGTCTGACCACCCTCACCGTAGAGATGTTTTCTTATGTTTAAATGGAATTGCCTATATTTGAATTTGTGGTTGCTGCCTCTTGTCCTCTCTGCACATGACAGACAGGACTCCATCTTATTCACCTCCCCCACCAGGTATCAATACATATTGCTAAGATACCCCGAGCTGTCTCTTTCAGAGGCTGAACCATCCTATCTCTCATCCTCTCTCTGCATGAAAGACACTCCAAGACTGTAGTTATCTTCATAGCCTTTCACTGGACTTGCTTCAGTTTGTCAACATCCTTCTTGTACTAGGGAGCCCAGAACTGGGCACAGTAAACTGTGAACTGCCAGTACTTAAGTGGCACTCAGTAGAATAGGATACTACTTTATTTCTTCCAGTGAAATTCAAGCTATACAGTTCTTGAATTTATAAGAACTTTCTTGAGGAAAGGTTTAAAAACACTTAAACAGGGCACTTTTTTAAGCTATTCTTAACCTACAAGGTTGGATTTCTAATGACCTTACTTAAAAACAAACAACTCCGCTCCAGAGCAGCCCCAATTATTTGATACACTAAACAGAACAGAAAAAACCTTTGTCATCCATTTCTGAACTCTCATTAGAGAGGAAAAAATCTTGCTATATCCTGCTGTTAAAAAAAACAAAACCAAACCAAACCCACACAAACAAACAACCACAGTAACATTTTGAGGTTGAAGTAACGTAATACAGAATTATGCAAAAGGAATTTTTTTTTTTAAATGAGTAAAGCAGAACATTTTCTGTAGATCTCTTCTTGCCTTGTGCAAAGGACATGTATTCCAGGTGACTGAAAAAAATTCACAAGGAGAAATAAACAGATGTATTCATAAGCATTCAACACAAACTGCTGCAGATTAAAACCGTTTGAGACTGGCTTAAGAAAACAAAGGCGAGCACACAGCTGACAGTCACTAAATAGCACTATAAACATCCCACACAATTCTTCCCTATTGGAGTATTTTGTTTCAACAAAGTTGGAGCTGCAACCACAGAGTTTTGAAGAGCCCAGCTCAGTGCTAGGCTAACATGCTGCACAGCATTCCTCCCTACACAAAAAGTTGCACAATTTAAACATTTCAAGAACACTTCAGCTAAAAGCTGATATCTAGCAAATGTATTATTGCTGAGCTGGAGGTAAATTTACATAGATAAAGAATAAAGTTACTATGCCCTAAAAGAGCAGTTGTTTAGTTGATAGTTGAAGGCACAAACCTGTGCCTCTCCTCTAGGAGAAATTCATAACAGGATTTGGTAAACAGTCTGGCCATTCCAGACACTCACGTAAAAAGTACTTCAGAATTAGGGATCCTGTTAATCTCCAGCTCAAGCAGCTATCAACCAGTTGCACCAATTTACACCACAGGTTTCAAGAGCACTACTTCTGCATGAGTCATTGCCAACCCTTAAACAAGGCTGCCACCATCAATACGTCACAGGATTATGTGGACCCTGTCTGAGAACATACTATGCAATCAAGCATGAATAGGAAAGATAAGAAAAAATACAAGCCAGGACTGCCCTGAGAACCCAGCCACATCCCAGGAGGACCCATCTGTGCTGCAGATACAGATGTCAGTGTGACAGCAGGAGTGCACCAAAGACTTCACCTAGAGCTAGGTAGACACGCTGCACAGTGAGAGCCTGTGGCTACCCTCACATCTAAAGGCAGGAGATTAGAGATCCAGATCCAGAACAAAGAGTTCTCCATAACATAATGGATGTTCTATCAAGCAAGACAGAGAGGAAGAAAAAAAACCAACCAACCAAACAAGAAAACCCTGCAGGATGCATTTGGTCCATTGCTACTAAAAGCCTCTGTCAGTCCTATGCATAACTATTTCCTGGCCGCAGCTACTGCAACACTGGCACTAGCACACGAGTTGTGTTTAACTAACTCTTCTTTCCAGTTTTGATTCTTCTGTAACAGGACAGTTTCATTATTCATCTTATTTTTAAATTTAACTGAAGTTTAAAACAAACTGCTTCACCTCACTGAGACTGGTAGGTGTGCACACACTACTGGCAGTTTAGGGCAGCCTTACACATTTCAGATGCACAGGAGAGGTACAGAAGCTTAAGAAGTTACCACTGAAGGTAAACTGCACAAAGAATAGTTCACTTCATTTTCAAATATTGTTCTCATTTTTCTTGTCAATATGAGCCCCTAAGGAAAAGTACTGCTAGCTGCAATTATTTTTTATCTCCACTTAACTTATCCTATGGGCTTGTAGTTCCATGGGCAACTTAAACCAGAAAGTTTTCCACCTCCTGAATACGAAGTATTTAGGAAAGGTCATTTGGCCATTTCATTTCACCACAGCATGTACTTAAGTGTTGAATTCTGCCTCTAGCCCAATCAATTTCCAATGCAGTGGAAGTCTAATCTTACATTTATCACTTTCTGAATAACTTACATCCCCAATAAGGTCAGCACGAAGAAGAATGAAAAGGAGTTTATCTTTCAAAGAAGTTTTTGGTGTGAATATTCCTACTCCATTTTCAAGTCCACTTCTGTAGAAATATAACTTCATATTATGTTAGAAAAGATCTATCCCAAATTTTGGTAGTATTCATTTATGAGCGCCCTCAATATAGCACACTCATACCAAATACAATTACAGTAATTAACATCATTAGCATAAAGTCAGGTAGCTTGTCTTCCACAGTTGGGCTGCCTTTACTCATCCTGCTCTGACCTGCCCGCCCTCCACATACCCGTTTTTGTCAAGTCAGCTTTATCATGTAAAATTTGATGTATATTTTTCTTAGAATTTCCAATTCCTGCAGTCAAGGGAGTCACATTCTCTCATAAATTTCAATAATTTTAACATCACAAGTGTGAGAAAAGAGCTAAAGAATAGTCCTCTGCTACAAATATAACAGGATAAAGAAATGAAATCAGGAAGAATGTCTTTATAAACTTAAGTGACTTCATAGAATCAAGTCTGTTTGTGTAACTACATATACTCTACTTCCATGGTACAGATTACAGATTAGAAGAGAATGTGCTTACATCTCATGTTCCTATCCTACGAATATTGAAGGCAGACTAACACACCAGTAGGATCACTGCATATGTTAATAGTGTAGCAGTCTACTTATTTTTTAAGTGATCAGGTCAACGCATCATCAGTAAACTGTCATTGTAAAAGATCACAGCCTTCTGACCAGAGAGTGTTCCAGTGCAAATTACACTCTTAATGCTTCATGACTGTTTTGCAGAGTTAACTGTAAGGAGTAAACACCATGAGGAGCCTTAACTGTGCAAAAAGTTCTCTGTGCTGCTATATCAGCTTTTTATTTTTCAGAATTAACAAGAACACATCAGTTATTTAAAAAACTCCAAAAAAATCACAACAATCAAAGTAGTAACATCTCAGTTCACACACAAATATCAAGCAGAAAATTAAATAGGAGTCAAAATTTCTAAAAGGTCATCTAGGAGTGTAGCACTTCAGCAGAGAAGGACCACAGCTTTATAGAGAAGTCTAGTCCAACATCAGAACAAACCACTACTACCCTACAATGGAGATGGAAGTACCCCATTTCATAGTTTTATGTCTGCAAGGAGCCTCTAGAACTCAAGGAGGAAGGAAGCAGAGGGCTAGACCAGATCATGCCACTCACTATATCTTCCCTACCCATGCCGAAGAAACTAAAAGTTTATTAGATCTATAGCCTACTGTCAATTTATTCTAACAAAGCAGATCTGTGGGAACCCGCTAGGCTTCCCCTAAGCCTATCAAGCTTTACAACCCCTTTTGAGGAACACACAAGCCTCACATTACACCCTGAAGAAAAAGATTAAATTATTACTAGAGAACCTTGAAGGTCAAGCCTGCCTGCATAGTTTGTTTTGGATTTATTTTGTTTGGGTTTTAATTTTTCTTTTTTTAAAAAACAGACAACATTTGATACAACCTCCTTGACACAATCTGTGTTAAGCAGCCTGACGTTATTTCTCTTCTCAGATCATGCTTCCTTCCTTTAATCTAACATGCATTTATTCTCACTGTCTTGGAAGTATGAAAGCTGCCTTTTTTTGGCTGTAATTGTTGCTTTTATCTTTATGTAATACAGTTATTGTTTTGGATGAAAAGCAGTTGAGAGGACAGGCAAAGGGAGCAAACATGACAGTAAACCAGGTAGACAGACACTTGTCCAGAGAAACATCTGGATGTTCTTCTCTGCTCAACATCCCACTGCAAAAAGCCACACCCTGACAGTTGTGCTTCAGCAAGTGTCTGCCACCACACTGCCCCTTCCCTGAGGCCTCTGCCGCTGGCACCACCCGCTCGGTTCAGTTTAGCAACCAGAGCCGGAAGACAACATTTCAGGAGGGCAGCTGCATAGCACCCAGCAAAGCAGCTGGGCTTTTAAAATTAAATCACTTGAACTAGTATCAATAACTTCAAAATGCATCTTAAATTTATTCAAGATTCTCCCTTGAACCCAGGCTTTGATAAAGTAAAACCAGCCAGATTCTGCTCTCTACAGCACGCAATGATGTGGAGTTGGGTAAAGGAGGGAGCAGCAAAGTTCATTGCAAAGCTGGGGTGAGAAAGTACTGCACAGTCTTTAGTTGTGCCTGTGTCCACACCACTGCCTTTTAAATGGGGCAATAAGAGTTTGAAAGTACATGGATAGATTTGGGCAGACAAGCAAGATGAGAGATTTTTTCTCTTTTTTTTTTTTTTTTTTTTAAAGCACACTGAAACTGTCTCCACCTGGTTACATGAAACCATAAAATGTCACCAATTACAAGAGTGTTTCTCCCCAGGAACTCTGTTTCAGAAAGGAAGTAGAAATCCACAAAGGTACTCGTTACACTTAATACCTTCATTACCATCTAATTTTTGAGACAACATTATGAACTCCACCACTAAATGCAAGCATTGCAGACCAGTTTCAATTAAGATTATAATCACTTGTTGACATTCAGTCAAACTTCTTGATTTGTTTTGGTTTTAAAAACACAATATAATACTTGTACAGTCTTCATGCAGGAAAACCATATGTTTCCCCTCTACATACAGCTTTAACAATGCAAGTTATTCATTGAACAAACCAACCTGCCTGAAAAAAAATTAAAGACAAAATTGAAACCTTCAGTTTTTACATTCATAACTGATGTTATCATAGGTGATTAGAAGATCACATTACTCCAAAAGTCATGTTCATTTGCCTTAATTCAAAGTGCCAATGTGAAAACTTCAGTCCATCTAATTAACCTCTTCCCATTTCCCATTTAAAACTAATTATCTTAAATGAGCCATTAAACAATTTTGATGCAATAAAAAAAGAAAATGGCTGCAAAATATTAAATCAGACAAGAAGGAAATATATCAGTTTATTTCCTTGTAAAAGCAATCACCTCTTCAATTGAAGCAGCAGTAACTTTGCTTTCAGCCTTTGACCTTCCAGCATACGAGAAGTGACACTTCCACTCCCCTAGAGCGGGCAAGGTTCACAGTATGTACAGGAACCATTTCAGAGGGCTGCACAGCTTTCTCCATTAGATACTTAGAAATGGTCTTCATATTCAGGCCTCTTAACAGACACAAGAGCAGTCATTACAGATCAACTATGTGCTTTATAAGACACCAAAAGTTATTTGCCAAGATGTGCTATGATGAAGCATTTCTCTAGCCAGAAGATTTTTTTTTTCCCATAGTGAGATGATTTTTTTTTTTTTTTTTTAATTCTATACTATCATTCAGTGTCATGTCTTAACCCCAGCCAGCAACTAAGCCCCCCAGCCACTCACCCACTCCCTCAACAGTGGGATGGGATAAAGAATCAGAAGGGTAAGAGTGAGAAAATCTGGGGGTTGAGATAATTACAGTTTAATAGGTAAAAGCTGTGCATGCAAGCCAAGCAGGAGGAACTCATTCACTGCTTCCCATGGGCAGATAGGTGTTCAGTCACCTCTAGGAAAGCTGGGCTCCATCACACATTAACAGTTACTTGGGAAGACAAAAGACATCACTTTGGATGTACCTCTTCTTCTCCCAGCTTTATATGCTGAGCACGACATCATACAATACAGAATATCCCTTTGGCCAGCTGAGGTCAGCTGAACCTTCCCAACTTCCTGGGCACCCCCAGCCTACTTGCCAGTAAAGTGGTGTGAGGAGCAGAAAGGCCTTGACTCTGCATTCACACTGCTCAGTAGTAACTAAAACATCCCCGAATTATCAACAGCTTCCAGCACAAATCCAACACACAGTACCAGCTACTATGAAGTAAGTTAACTCTTTCCCAAAGCCAGCACACCCAGTTTGCTGGTTTGCCACTCTTCATCATCTTTCAGCAGTCCTGGCTAACCAGGGATATCCCAGTGGCTGGCAAATGTGATGTCCATCTTCAAGAAGCTACAAGACCTACCTGTCAGTCTCACCTTGATGCCAGGGAAGGTTATGGAACAGATAATCGAGAGCCATCATAGAACAATTAAAGGTCAACCAGGCGATCAGGCCCAGCCAGCATGGGTTCATGAAAGGGAGATCCTGCTTGACAAACCTGACCTTATTCTATGACAAGGTGACCTGCTTAGTGGATGAGGGAAGGGCTGTCGATGTAGTCTACCTGAACTTCAGTAAAGCCTTTGACACTGCCCCCCACAATATCCTCATGGGTAAGTGGCTGCCTATGGCTTGAACAGGCATATACTCTGCTGGGTGAAACACCAACTGGATGGCCAGGCCCAAAGAGTTGTGGTCGACAGTTAAAGCCAGTTGGTGGCCAGTCACAAGTGGTGTCCCCCAGGGCTCAGTACCTGGGGCCACTCCTGTTTAACATCCTTACCAATGATCTTGATGAGGGGATTGAATGCACCCTCGGTACATTCACAGAGGACACCAAGTTGGGAAGGAGCATTGATCTGCTAGAGGGTAGTAAGGCTCTACAGAAGAACCTGGACAGGTGGACCTGGACAGACTGGATAGAGGGAGCAAGGCTAACTGTACAAGTTCCAATAGGACTAAGTGGAGTCCTGCATTTAGGTCACAACAACCTCAGGCAATTTTACAGGCTTGGGGAAGAGTGGCTAGAAAGCTGCCTGGAAGAAAAGGACCTTGGTGTATTGATTGATGGTTGGTTGAGTATGAGCCAGCAGTGGGTCCAGGTGGCCAAGAAGGCCAATGGCATCTTGGCTTGTATCAGAAATTATGTGACCAGCAGGACTAGGGAAGCAATCCTGCCCCTGTACTACTGGTAAGGCCCCACCTCAAGTACTGTGTTCACTTCTGGGCACCTCAATACAGAAAGGACATTGATGTGCTGGAGAAGGTCCAAGGAGGGAAACAAGGGTGAAGGTGTTGGAAGGGTTTGGAAAACATACCCTATGAGGAGCAACTGAGGGAGCGGGGGCTGTTTAGTCTGGGGAATGGGAGGCTGA
>JANHGN010000971.1:0-22802 GCA_024605025.1 Megaceryle maxima | reverse complement strand
AAGTCTTCTCTTTTCAAGACTGAACAATCCCAGCTCCTGCAGCCTGTCCTCGTAGCAAAGGTGCTCCAGCCCCTGGATCATCTTTGTGGCCCAAATACTAAAGACAGAAGAAAGCTTTTCTTGTCAGCTAAAGATTGTTACAATAAAAATTAAATGATTTCTAACTAAAGGAGAAGCTCCTAAACTGATGTGGATCAAGAAAAGTTCAACAGGTCAGTAGGTATCAGTAACATTAGAAGGGTGGGAAACCAGAATAAGGACTCCTGTAGATCAGGAAAATTGCTAGAAGGAACATTGCGTAAACAGAAAGTGGGCCTTTCTCTGGTGACTTTACCAAAAATAAATTGGCCAATTGTATGACATCTTCATAGGCTGTGGCACAAATTTCCCTAACATCAGCAAGTCATCAGTGAGAATATAGCTGCTGAATATACTGAGTGTTATTTTATACTGTTATTTGAATAGAACTTACACTGACAATATCTGAGAATTTATGTAAAAGACTGATTGAAATGTTAAACTTACAGCTGTGGTAAATTGGGTCTAACAAAGGGATCGTTTTCTGCCCCATTCACAGCTTTATTTTTCCTCTGCTTGGGTTCAGAATTGGCAGATGGTGCCTGAGAATTATTTGTAGTTGGAGGCTTTCGCTTGGCCAGGAGCTTTCTTTGCCTTTCAATGTCTTCCCTTTGTTGATTCACCCATTCTTGCTGCCTGTAAACCCCAAAAAAAGCTTTATTAAAGTTTCAACATTTTGCATTTAAAAAAAACCCACAGCTATCTTTTTAACTGATAAAGCATTAAGGAATATTTAGGAAAACTTACTGTACATGTGAAAATGTTTCCTAGAAAAAAAGAACACCAGTGTTCTTCAAAAGGTGGAAACATTTTCCTCAAGTTTTGGCACAATTTACTTTTGAAATGTGGTAGGTTTTCTTTGTTTTGTTTCTGGGTGTTTTTGTTGGTTTTTTTTTTTTTTTTTTTTTTTGGTTGTTTTTGTTTTTTTTTGTTTTTTTTTTTTTGTTTTTGGGTTTTTTTGTTGTTTTTTTTTTTTTTTTTTTTTTTGGTTGGTTGTGTTTTTTTAAGTTTTGGTGCTGTTTTGGTTTTGGAAATGTTACACAATTTCTGCACTATAAAAAAAATGTGTATCTGAGCTTTTATACTTTCAAAAGAAATTTAAGAGTTGATGGAAAGTACTTGATTTTTATAGGCCAAATACTGAATTTGATCTGACTGTTCCCAAATAAACCATCAGTTTGGTTGTATGGCAAACAATTACAGCTTTCATGCAAAACAGATTGCTTTTAATATTGTCTTGAAAACCCCAATGCCCTAGGCAATCACTTAATGCTAAGACTACATATTGTCCTTCAAAACTAAATTCTTGGTGAATTACTTGTGTATGTATATACACGTATGTCCAAAGGTTGAACCAGACGTTATCAAAAAACACCTTTTGAGGCATTGTATAATTATTTTACTACCATCTCCGATGGTCTCCCAGAGGCCTTTTCTTGGCCCCATCTCTGCTGAAATACCTGCTGCAGCATCTCTTTCCCCCCATCTTTTCTTTCCCCCATCCACTTGCAATAGACCCTATATGAGGCTGCCAGACATGTTACTGTTCCTTTATGGCACTGAGGACCTGGTGGCCTGAAAAAGCTGCTATAGTGTTGGATGCACAGGCAACACCAATGGGACCAATGAAAACTTCACAGATCTCATCTGCCCAAATGATCACCAGTGACATATAGTTAGCTCATTGAAAAAAATCACTGATTTCATTTTATAGCTCTTTCTACCAGCTGAGCTGAATAATTATGTGCTGCTCATTTAGTACATTCATACTTTTCTAAGCATAGTTAAAATCAAGTGAAACCAAACTGTCTTTCAGAGACACCCAGCCTTAGTATTCTCTCAGCTGATTAAGGAGTTCCGTACTGTATTCTCAGTCTTCAACAGGAAAAGTGAAATAGACCATATGAAAAGCAACTCCAATCCTAGAACCTTAGTATTAAAAAAAATCCACTAGAGGGAACTAACAATTAGTGAGAATTTAAAGAACATAGCATTCACTAACTTCACAAGATTCTGAAATGCAAAGCCATCTGTCCACTGTTCAGTAAATGAAGCACCATGACGAACTGTTGTAAAATGCCCCAGGCGTAATCTGTCTTGCATGCTCTTCTCTCTGCTTGCCAGTTTTTCCTGTGTGCTCTAAGAAAACAACAAAAAAATGTTCATATTTAGTAATAGTAAGTGTTAAAAAAAAAAAATCAGTAAAACACTGAGGCTTTCTTCCTCTGACAACTTACTAAGTCAAAGATAAAAGCAGAGTAGATGAAAATATTTTTTACTACTTTACTCCATTTATTCTAATTTCTGCAGAACTCAAACCCCTACAGTTGTCAGAATTGGTACTAAGGATGATGTGTGCACCAAAAAAAAAAAAATCATCTGAGTTGGACTCAGTTTTTTGATAATGTTTGCTGTTCTTCATAATCAACAAAACATTTTATTTATAAATACAGCAGAACTGATAAAGAGTATCAGGCATATAATTAAGATTATGTCTGTACATGTCTACTATACTAAATGAGCCTGCTTAGATACCAGAAAGTGCACCTACTATACTTAGCCCGGAAACTCCCTTGAAAGAGCACCTCTGTTACTACTTGTACCAAACTGACTGAGGTCAGGAATCTCTATGTGGGAATGTACTGCAGGCAGACTTAACAGCAATTAGATATTCACATATAGTAATAGAAGCAGACGCCCTTCTCAGAACCAGCCACTACTACCACAGGCATTCCTGGGACATGATAAATAAGTCTGCCCAGTCTGTTTCAGCACAAGAAGAGCACTGTGAACATTGCTAATGGATAGAAAATTATTTAATAGCTACAAATGCTTGCTTCTTAAGAAATGCCTATGGTCCAAAATCACAAACACACAAAAAGTGAGAAGGTGACAGAATTAAGGATCTTTGTTGAAAGAGACTTCTGGACTAAAGAGGAGGCTTGCATGGCCTTTCAGGAAAAACAGTCTATGTGATAGTCTCAGTCTGACGGTGCCTACCTAGCAACTTACTGAATGGATTCATTGCATCTTCTCCGTGCATTCCCCTCATGATGGAACTTATAAAAGACTACAGTAATTTATTCATGGCATGTTGGTGAAGAATCTCTCCTCTAACAGACCAGTTTGAGCCCTTGTATCTGACAGCAGCATCTAGCAGCTAGTGTTAGGGAAAAGACTGTTTACTTTAAACTTTTTTGTATCCTACATTGTAATAAGCTGATTTTCTATTCACTTTTTGTAAGATTTTTATAAATTTATTTTTAAATAAGGCTATTTTAAAGAGGAGGGACAGAAACAAGGTATCCTTGTCTTTAAGAAACTGCTGCTAGTTTAAATATAATTGGCATTAAATTTGAGGTATTTCATAGTAGTATGAAGTTAAATGATCACTTTCATTTCTGCATTTCCATTAATTCTGAGCTAACATAGTATTTTATCATGTTACATGAAAAAATTATCACAGCCACTTAAGTGCATCGCAAAGAGATTTTATCTGTCTCCTCTCCACAACAGATTATGTTCAGAAAAATTGTTTCAGCCACTGCAATCTTAGTCTTAAAGTTTATCCAGACAATTTGCCACATACTTTTTCTTTTTTTATGCTTTACTATACCTGAATTACTAGTGATGGAAACCTACTCTCCTGACACCCCACCCCTCCACCCCAAATTAAAAAAGGCACATTTTTCACAATCTGAAAAGGACTTAACATTTTATTTTGCCTATTCAGGCTTATAAAAACACTTAGTGGCAGACAGAGACCACGCATATGAAGTTTCAGTGTCAGAGACTAATGTGAAAAAGTTAAAGTGAAAATGAAGGAATCATACGGAGTTCTACAGCACACTCAGAGTTTTCATTACAAGGGTTTTAAAAGCAGTAAACTTACCTTTTCAATTAGAAGCTTCTTGCTCATTGAAATACATTTGTTTAATCTTTCTTTATATTTTTCAAGTAGCTTTTGCTGTTCATCTATTTGCCTTCTAAGATCACAGTTAGCCTAATATACACAAAATATGAAAAGGTATACCAAAACATATTTTTTTTTAATCATCTGTCACAGAAAATACAGGTATCTACTTTACATTGTCTATAAACATATTAAATTATCAAATGTCTACAAACAAATTTAATATTAAAAAGCCATATCTCAAAAGCAGAAAAAAACCCTTATGGATTTCATTTAATAGACTTCTCAGATTTTCAGAAAAAAAAAAGATTTACAAAAATTAAAATCTTATTTCACTCTTTAACTTAGGTAACTCCTGGGTAATTTTCAAACATTTAAAATATTTGCCTCAAATTCACCATCTGTTGTTCTGAATAAATACCTTTACACCATGTCTTAACACTTACCCTGAGTAAGTCATCTATACGACCTTCTTTCTTTTCCAAATCTTGATTTTTATTACTTTCTAGTGCAGCTAATTTCAGCATTGTGAGATCAGTCTAAAAAGAACATTTGGAAATATTTATCCTTTCCTTTAACAATTAGAGCTTTATTTTTCTCATGTTTGTTACACATAGAAATAAGCTAATTTAAAACATTCAACAAGATCATCATATCTTATTTTCATATGTGTTTTGAAGTGACATGGAAGGTTCTTATTCAAAACTGCTTTCCCTCTTCATGAGGACAACTGTGAACAGTTGGGACAAACCACTAGCAGCATTAAAAGATGTCATCACTAATTGAAAAGCTATTGTTCACAAAAAAGCATATAAAATGAGGCAATAATGTAAACATCAGCTAATTACTTTAAATTCTCTGTATTTGATCAACACATGAAGTAGCCTTGTGCTATCTAACTTGTGAAAGATAGGACAGACCATGTCAGAAACGGCAGAGGATAGAACAGTTGCTTTTGGCTTTTAAAAGTCATGACAGAACTATATCCTGATCATTTTGATTATCATTTCATTTTTCTTCTTCAATATCATATTTCAAATGCAATGTGACAACAGCAGCTGTCACTTCAAATACTGCCTGAAAGAGCAGCCTCTATTTCTAAGATCACACAACAGCTAAAACCTTAAGAAAAATCCTACCAACAATATGGTCATTTAAGTACTCATGAAGTGCAATGTTGGAAGCAGAGCAAGTGCAGAATACAAAATTAATCAGAGAGATTTAAATTATGAGCTGCTGAACATAACAGAAAAATGCTTTGGCAGATTGTTAAAAAAAAAAAAAAAAAGGCTTTTGAAAGTTGAAAGATGAAGAAATAAACATACCTTTTTTTTTTTTTTTTTTTACACTCTGAGGTAATACAGCTCTAGTCAAAATAGTTACCTGAGTAATTTTAAATGATAACTGCTTTGGTTGCATGATAGGGTGGTCCCCGAAAGCTAATGACGTAGGAGAGGGACTATTCTGTCGGACCTGGAATGCACAAAAGCAAAGGATGTTAAATACAACTGTAATATTCAATTATGAATACATCCTTGTTTACAACTCTTGGCAGGAAAGTAATAGTCAATAGAAATAAGGTAACCTTATTACAGAAGACACTACTTGGAACACCGTATTGAGAGCTATCACTAGGCTGTTATGTATCACTTGCAGTTTAGAAAGGATGCAATATATTCGCTGAGAAAACTAAGATTGTCACTTTTGGGAAATGGAAAGATACAAGATTATGCAAGGCTGACACAAGGTGATGTCAGTCTTACAAAGACTTATTTTTCTGATTCTAAGCTTTCTCAACTCAAAAATGAAGAAACGCGAGTTATTTCTGGAGTGGTTCTTCCCATGGGAGAAACAGAAAGGGGGAGCTAGTGCAGAACAGAACACAAACCCCATTAATGGAACTTTCTAAAACCTACTAGTTTGTGTGAATAAAACCATTTTTAAGACAAATTCCACAGTCTGTACTACACCCCATACTGTCAGCAAGAATAAGAGGATGCCTGAAGTTCAAAGTCCATGGAATAAAAGCTGAAGTCTACCAACAGAGAAAACAAATCCTTTCTGTAACTCACACAATCTGGCCGTTTAGAATCACGTGGGTATGCTTAATGCTGAAATTGTCCATATTAAGAGGAAAAAACCCAATTCATTAGCATGACCACCCAAAAGAATTTTTGAAAAATACAGGCAAATTAGGTGACAATTTTTTTAAAAACTTCTCATTTATCTAGACGTGAGGTTTTAAAGTCCTGAATTCATGATTCAGTTTCCTCATAAGTAACAAAAACCCTCCCCCTTTTTATGTGAGGCTTCTGAACAGATGTCATTAGAAAGCTTTATTATTTATTCAACATTTTACATAATGACTCTGTATTTTGAAATGATGTTTTAGGAAAAAAGTTCCAGTATTAACAGCAAATTTTAGTTTTAATATTTAACTTGATCTCTGCCCCACCCACCACCCCCCCCTTTTTTTTTTCTTTTTTGAAAAAAATCAACTCCTTCCCAGGATTCCTTCCATCGAAAACTCTTCTTTTGGTAGATTATTTTCAATGATGCTACTTTTAGACTATGAAAGCACCTCCATCAGTTATGAAGTTCATAAACTTACAGAAGAAGGAGCGGAATGTGAATTCTGAGGAGATCGGATTGCAGGAGGTACGCCTCGCACTGGACTAGAGCCGTTTCCACCTTGGTACTGCAGAAAACATATGGCACTCCAGTTAGTCAATCTTCTTACCAAAACACATTATACATCTACTGAATGATACAGCTCATCTGTACATAGAATTTGTAAGTCAGACTGTATTACTTCTATGAGTGTAGCCTTTGGTCATTTAAAAAAAGGTGTGAAAGAGAATTATTTTTTTTGTATTTTAGCTCAGGCTGCACCAAGAGACCACTGGATCTCTAGTTCAAGGTTTAATATTCATAAACTTACAAAAGAAACATATCCTCTCAAGAGGTCTATCCATTGCAAACAAAAATTTTGTAACCTCCAAAAAAGCTGGAAGTACATTTTAAAGTAAATTTTAAAAACACACAAAACCTTACCTCAAAATAGTCACTAATCTTGTGACCACGTCCCCCAATATTTTTTCCTGAAACAAATACAAATAGAATTAATTAAATACATTATTTAGAGATGTAGCTTACATTTTTACCTGTACAGTAATTATAGGTGAGTCTTACCATTCCTTAATATGTTTTCTTTGATGTGCTAATGTGATCTCCCTATGTAAATAATTAAAGGATTGGCCACAACAAAGAAATTTGCATATACCATTCATTGAGAAATCAGAAATTAAGTTACAAGTCAATTCCTAAACGAGATTAGTGTGGATTTAGCAATAAACCTACACCTCCTCTAAATAACAGGAAACTCATCTCTCATCCCACAGATCAAATCTTTATCTCTAAGTCCCACCTCTTTACAAGCACTATCTCAAATTCACCCACTTCCAAAACATCAAATTAACCAAGTCTATTAACATTATATGCTCCAGGTGAGTTATTGAGCCCAAGGATTTCCCTAAGTACCAGTAACAGTGTGAGCATGGAGGATGACAAGTATTTCCATTGCTCTTAACCTGATTATGAATTAGCTAACTCACAGGGCTAAATAGGGAGATAAATAGAGCAGAATGAGAGAGTAGACTTAGTTTTATCTTAATATCGAGACTTCGGGAGCACCAATATGAATTAATCTTTCTTCAGTGTAAGGACCTGACCCACGTGTGGCATTCCAGAGATCACGCCAATACCTTACTCAGTGGCATAAATGCTTTCCTGTATTTGGCCCTGAGATCACAGGATATCAGGGGTTGGAAGGGACCTTGGAGATCTTGGAGTCCAACCCCCCTGCCAGAGCAGGATCATATAATCCAGCAGAGGTCACAAAGGAACGCATCTGGGTGGGTCTTGAAAATCTCCAGAGAAGGAGACTCCACAACCTCTCTGGGGAACCCGTTCCAGTGCTCTGTGACCCTTACAGTAAAGAAGTTCCTCTTCATGTTAAGGTCGAACTTCCTGTGCTCCAGCATAAATCCATTCCTCTTCGTCAGTGATGACTGACTGAAGGACTGCACTTGTCCCTTGTACAGGTCAGACTACATGTTAGGAGATATCTTGAAAATGGACAACTGTTTAAAGCTTTACAGAAAGAAATTATTTGAAAAAAATTCGAAGATCATTATCCGTAGGTCCGAAAATGTATTTTTGGACTTTTTAGCAAAGATTTTCAAGCTCTTCTATTGTTTCAGCCCTGAAATCCATTATGTGTCTCTATTGGCACTGCTGCATAGCTTTGGGTCACTAAGAAATACCAGGAAGAAACAGAAACATTTGGCAACCCTTTCTGTGTCAAGACTTTTAATAGAAATGTATAGATAAAATAACTTGAAGACCTAGAACAGCACACAGCTAACTTCTCCAGTAGCTACCCAGTTAGTGAACATATCACTGCTACTGCCCTCTAGCCAGGTCTTTACCTACCCTATATTCTGCTAGTGATTTCCATCTTCACGTTTAAGACTCATGTATTGCTCTATCAAGTTAAAATTAGGTTTCATCCAGATAAATGAGGCAGACTGCATTCTTTTGGTATAGAAAAATCTATTCTGTGTGATGTCACAGAACTCTATGCTGAAGAAATACATGAAATTATTTTGGCATAACCAATTATTAATAGATTTCCATTGATTTTATCCCACTTTCCAATTATATGCATAAAATCATAGAATAGAATCATAGAATCATTACGGTTGGAAATGGCCTTCAAGATCAAGTCCAACCGTCTATTAAATATTATCAGGAACACTAAACCATAAGCTGAAGTGCCACATCTAGATATTTTTTAAACACCTCCAGGGATAGTGATTCCACTATCTCCCTGGGCAGCCTGTTCAAATGCCTCACCACTCTCTCACTAAAAAAAATTTACCTAATATCTGATGTAAACCTCCCATGGCGCTACTTAAGCCCATTTCCTCTTGTCTTATCACTAGTTACCTGGGAGAAGAGACCAACACCGATAAGCAATAAGGTCTCCCCTGAGCCTCCTCTTCTCCAGACTAAACAACCCCAGGTCCCACAGGCACTCCTCATAAGGCATTTTCTACAGACCCTTTACCAGCTTTGTGGCCCTTCTCTGGACCCACTCCAGCACCTGAATGTCTTTTTTTATACTGCAGCACCCAAATCCGAACACAATACTCAAGCTGCGGCCTCACCAGTGCACAGTACAAGGGAACAGTCACTTCTCTACTCCTACTGGACACACTGTTTTTGATAGAAGTCAGGATGTTGTTGGCCTTCTTGGCCACCTGGGCACACTGCTGGCATATATTCAGCCAGCTGTCCAGCAGCACCCCCAGGTCCCTTCCTTCCAGGCAGCTCTCCAGCCATTCCTCCCCAAGCCTGTAGCATTGCCTGGGGTTGCTGTGACACCACTGCAGGACCTGGCACTTGGCCTTGTTAAACCACCTATCATTGACTTCAGCCCATCAATCCAACCTGTCCAGATCCCTCTGCAGAGCCTCCCTACCTTCAAGCAGATCAATACAACTCTGTACCCTCAAGTAGACTGACAATCCCACTCAATTTGGTGTCGTCTGCAAACTTGCTGAGTGTACACTCAATCCCCTCACCCAGATCATCAATAAAGATATTGAACAAGACTTCTATGTTCTAACCAAAACTTTTCTTTAACATTTATGGATTATTTTGCACATTACTGAAGTCAAAATCGTAAGTATGCAATATACAAATCATGAATCTCTTACTCCTTTTTTCAATACAATAGCAATATTTGCTGTACTTCAACTGTACTGTATCACTCCAGAATGCTGCAGTTTCCTAGGCCAGTTCCTTGAGAATACTAAAGTGCAGACTATTCAGTTTCACTGCTGCTGACAGTAAAACAGTAATTATAAGACATTATAATAATGCTGTCTATACCAAAGAGTTCCTAAAATTTCTGTCACCTCTAATTACAACTCTCATCGGTAACAGGATGGACAGGCTAGAACAATGGAAATAGAGCACTTCATTCCAAGTACTTTGAACAGTGCAAATCTCTATGAAGTAACACTTAAACTCATTTTAGTCAAACTACATGATTCTTCTACTAATAGAGCCCATCAGCAGGTATCTGAAATGACAGTTTCTACCTCAGTTAGAAACCAAAAAAAGCGAATACAGATGTTACCAAAACTATTTCTGTTCCTTTCTTGAGGAATTTTTGTCTTGAGGATAAATTTCCACCATTCCTCCCCAAAAAGCCACAAAGAGAGGAATGAAAAACTATGCTTTGTAAATATTAAATTGGAAATAGGTCTCATCCCCATTTCCCCATCCCTCTAGATAACTACACTGTACAATAATCCATAGAAAAGGAAGAATGAAGTTGAATTTAAAATATAACTGAAAAACAATTAATTAGATATTATAATCTGAAATCCCTTTCCCCCCTTACCTACTGAAAAAACACAACCATGGAAGTATTTTGGTTGTGAAGAGCTGCTACAATTCTTAAAAAGTGTACAGAATTCTATCATAGTTGCAAGTTACACACAGTAGCACACAATTCTTATAGATAATTACCAGCACAGTTCAGGTTTTACAGTTTTACTTGCCTGTCCTCTTCAGTGACAAAAAGATGGGTGGGGGGTAAGATACGTAATTTATCATCTAAAACCCAACATCTGTCTTATGCAAGCAAAAATACAGGATTTTTAAGGCTAACAGTCAAAATTTGTGCATTACAATTTGATTAAATACATGCAATAACTATCTAATTATTTTACATTTTAGTTTACCTTGACTGCTTTCACTCTGAGTGTCTGCTTTTCTTTTTCTTCCTCTGGAAGGTTCTGACTGTTTCTTCTCTGGAGTCTACAAACAACAAAAAGAACTCGATACAACAGCAGCTCTATTTAATAATATAATTATTATTATTTATAAATAGCTATAATTTATATTATCGTTATATTATTGTGAAATAAATGTAAATCCTCATTCATAAAGCACAACTAAGCAGGGATGTAATTTCAGATCGTAAAGTAGATAATATGATCCTTGGTCAATCAGATAAATACAAGCTATAAAAGATATTTAAAGAAGTGAGAATTCTTAAATTTTCGGAAAGGAAATCCTACATGTTAGGTAATTATATCTTTTAATCCGTTCTGGGGTTTATGAACTTAAGGCTACATTTTACCAAGATCTTCAAATTTTAATTGTGGGCATTTCAGAGCTTAATACTTAGTGAAATAAGCTGATTCTTGATGGTGTTTCTACACATTGCCACAGTATGAACACAAAGTTCTAATACTTCAATAGGAAGACATTAAGTTACACATTTTCAGAAGTGCAGAAGTCATCTCCAAACTATTATAAAGTGTAGATCCTAGAATTTGGTCAGGAGTTTGTTGGTTTGTTTGTTTGTTTAAAAAAAAAAAAAAGAGAGAGCAATGGCTCAAAATTTTAATATCTACCTGGAATTATATTTGTATCTCAAGAAAGTAAAAAACCATCAATGATAAATGAAAAAATACAGAACTCTTTAAAATTTATTCCAGAAATATTATATATAGTTGCCTAGAAACTACAATCAGCATGTACAACACAGGTAACAAAAAAAGTCTGTGATCAGAAGCATCTCTCAATTTTTTTTTTTTTTTTGCTTTCTCTTGATCTGAGGATTTAAACTAGTTAGTTTTCCCACTGCAAGTTAAATTCTACAAGCTGCTTTGGCTGAGGGAAAATACATGGCACCCGTGTGTGTATTCAGCCTTCAAGAAGCTTCACACCACTAACTGGAGAAAGCATAGAAGCTGTTACATGAACTCTGTTTTACAATCAAGAATTCAATTGCCCCTAGTATCTTTGACTAAAATTGAGATCAGTGATGTTTCCTTTTTTTTTTATGATACCACCATTCTACCATGTAACTGTATTTGTCACTTTGTGCTCCAAGTATTATTTCTCAACACAGCAAATGATAGAAAAATTTAAATTTCAGCCCATCACTAAAAGCATTTTAAGTATTTTTCAGTTTCAAAATCTCCACACAGATATCTTAAAATATAAACTTACTACAAATATCCTAAAATATTTAAATAACAGTCAGGATAAGAAAAGTCTTCCTTATCTGTACCATGTATTTTTTAGAAGTTTTAGCTCTGTGAATAGCTTCATAAAAACACCTTTGGAACTTTTACAATTGTAACTGTTTTATTATCAGGCTACAATGAAGTTCAAAATACATACATTTTAAGTTAACTCTTCCAACCACAATCTGCATCTTTTACAGTGCTATCATACATTAGCAAACTGTATGGCACAGTGTCCTGGAAATGAAGTTATCTTAAGACTTACTCGAAAAGCAGAAAGTGTAGCTTAGAAATATTACTTTAATAATTTGCAATTACTGCCAGGTAAATAGGTAACATTAAGTCATCTTTCTGGAAAACTAAATTGAAACTATTTAACCAAGAATTTTCACATTATTCTGTTCCAGCTTTCAACACTGCAGTTATTTTAAAGTAGTCAGTTTTGCCTACCACACCAAGCAAAAGAAGTTTAAAAGCTAATTAATCACTAAACATAAAGATTTCTCCCATCAAAATTAGCTTCCAAGTGCAGTGACTGATGTCTTGTCTTGAAAAAACAGACATTTAAAGAGGTTTATAGTTTTAAACCTGAAACTCTAATAATTCATAAATGTTTATTTCTTTAAGCTCTTCTGATTTCTTTCAGTCTTTAATTTAACCTTTCAAACCAAAAAGTCTTAGCACACTAATGAGGTTATTAATGAGGTTACCCAACGAGGTCATGTTCACCTTTTCCAAGTACAAAATTCACATGACAATGTACAGTGTACATCCATCGCTAGAAAATGTTCTCTAAAATCCTTTCTAATGAATGGAACCAGATGAATTAGAAGAAAATGAAGACTAATAGGTCTGAGGAGTAACCTCCTCATAAACGCAGACTGAAGCTGCTTCCAGTCACTTCAGAAGGATTTACATATAGTCAAGATTCAGATTAAAATCCCAAAATTTCCTAAGCAAGACAAAATAGTTTTGAAGTTGCCCAAAGGCAGATCGTAAAGCTATAGTTACCCACACCTTGGAATAATAGCAGAGCCTCACGGTCTTGATACTAGTTTACCCCTCTATTTTAATGTGCTTCCCCCAAGTCTTCTCATTTATAATTTTAAACCTTGCCTTTTCACATCTTCTTTTATAAAATAAACTTTTTTTTGTAGCAATTCTCAATTGGTTAATCTCCTTTAAAAAAAACACACACTCAGATAACTATTTTAATATATTTTACGTATAATTAAATATTTTCTACCACTATTGTAGAACTGGTAACAGCATAACTCAGAAAGTTATGGGGGGGGAGGAAATTGTGTAATAAGAATCAAAGCTGTCTGTTTGGGTTTTTTTCGGTTGCTGTTGTTTCTCAATACTTAAATCTCCACTTTGCTTAAGAGTTACAATTTTTTAGTTAGTATTTTTCATATGCATAATGAATATTTTTCCAATTATTTTCTTCTAAATCCTTCCCTCCCCATAAAGCTTTACAACTACAGCAAACAAATACAGCAGTGCTGTTTTCCTCTGCAACACATTATAAATTCCAATTAGTTACTTCTGAAATTACATTTATAATGACGGTTCTCTATTATTGGGAATCGGAGCAACTAAACAGCTACAAGCAAGTAGAGCAAACATTTAAGTAACTAATCAAACTGGACAAATCAAGCCACAGAAAAAGCTGTCCTCCTTTAAATAATTCATTATCTACAAAGAATAGAAAACTCTAGTCATAAATATAAGAATGTATTTGCAACCAAAACAAGGAATAGTAATCTGCTTTAATGAGGAATGGTTGGGAAGGCCAAGACTACCAGAAGCACTTGTTCACAGAGGTAGCCAGTTTAGGATTTATCCTAACTACAAGTATCTAATACACACTCAAATTAAGACCTATGTACCATAATAACAAAGTATTTAAAAAAAAAAAAAAAAGTCTACATTTACAAAGAAACTGGAATACAGGTCTAGATATTAAAATCAAACATCCAACTAATGTTTATCACTCACAATGAATCCAGAAGAAAGCTCGGTTTCAAGTTATTTTCTAGATCAAAGTTTACCTCTGCGAAGTATCTCAAAACTATTATTCAGATAAATTTCCCCTCTTCATACATCCATCAGACAGAAAAAAAAAAAGACTACGGTTCTAATATTTTCATTTTCTCCAACTTCATGTGCATGAAGTAAAACACAAAACCAAACCAAACAAACAAAAAAACACCCCAATGAAACAAACAAAAGAACAAACCACACACAAAAACACCCAAACCAAACAAACAAAAACCCACACAAAACAAAACCCAAAACAAAAAAAAAAAAAGGGAGGTGTGTATGGGAAGCTTTGCCTTGTTTTGAAAACTGTGAAAGATTTTTTATTTTGTCAGTGATGAAAGCACAGAGCAATGACATGAATATACATTCACAATTTAATCAGAAACTGACATTCTTTTAGAAATTAATTTCAACAATTCTGCAATTAGCATTTCTACTTCTTCCCTCTACAAAAACTCCTGTAATACAACTCTTCTCTATCAACATCAAATAATGGCACTGCTTCCCATACAATTAAGTCTCTGCATTTTTACAGTACCATTCACCTATTATATGAAACCTTCATTATCACACCACTAAAAAGAAAAAAAGCTACACACACAAAAAAAAAATATCCCACAACCTGTCTGCAGTAAGAACTAAAGTGTACTTTTTAGAGGATTACAACATCTAAGTTATCAGATGTTATTTTAAGAACAAAACTCTAAAAAGTTATTAACATAAATTATATTATAATTGTAAAACCAAGTAAGTAAACACAATTGACAACTTCTGAAAATGGGTCAAGAAATCCTATTTCATTATTCAATGTCATTAAGACTCATCTTTCAGAAAACACAGGAGAAACCTGGATCAAGGTGCAATGGAGCACTGGAGATCTCTGCAGGGACTTATTTGGAAAAAAAAAAAAAGTCAATTTCTATTTTAAAATCCAAGTTTTAGAATACCTTTTAAAAATAATAAATTATCCCTACCAAGAAGCATGGCTTTAAGTTAAAACACTATACAGAGGTTGAAGATACATGTTGAACTTTCAAAACTTACATGTCTTGGAAAAAACGTTCTCTCATATATAACTGTAAATTACATTTTTCAACATCAAAAAGTTACTGCATGTATAGTCAGTGTTCTGAGATTACTGAACTGCTCACAGACATTTTTCTGTCAAGAACTGCAATAATGCATTGGAACCCACAGGCTGCTGCAGCCCATTTCCACTCCCACACCTACATCAGAACTGCATCAATTTAACACTAACTTCTAGAAAAAGCCATGAAGAAAAACAATAGGCAGACAAGACTCTTCTTGTTAAGAAAATAGTCTACATACAACTGGAATGAAAATCCAACTGAGAAAGGCAACAGGAAAAAAAAAAACAACATAGCAGAGCCTTTATCAAAGGGGAAAACATGAAATCACACACAGAGAACACTCATTTATAAGGTACCGGTCTTGAGAACCAACTAAATGCACTTGCTGGTCAGCCCAGTACAAAAGCAGACATCAGACAGCAGTGATATCGTAGTGGCTGAGTGAATGAACAATTAGGCCCCAAAACAAAGCTTTAACACATGAGAATAATGTCAAAAGCACATTCCAAACAGCTCTTCCTCTGGCCTGACACATACTCAAACACAGGTCTAGCTTGGGCTAGAAATATACTCTTGTTTACAATGGGTATAATCTTACTGATGCAATCTGTGATGTACACAGGCAAAACTGTCAGAGAAATGCATTGACCCCAAATAGCTAAATTGTAAGAGCTGCATTAGTGTAATTATATCACTGCTCGTCAATCAGAGATAAATCATCTACTCCAGGGAACTGTGCAATCTACACTTTAAAACTTAGGAAGAATATGAATCCTTTTTTGGATTATGAAGTGGTACTTGGTAAGAAAATATACAGTGACAACAACAGCTTTTGCAAATGCAGATGTTAGCTACTGTTCGACCTTGGAGTAAATCTGTATTTTTAAGGAAAACATAGCAAACTAGTTTCTAGAGTATTTTCAAAGATGCAGCCAAAGACTAGTAAAAATTTATCTGTGCTGATTAAAATCTTATTACTTATTAAATAAAAGACCACGAACTGTTTAAGCATTTTCAGCTCCCAAAGCTGTATGTATCTTCACAGCATGACTACAGAGGTAACAAAGAAGCAGAAGCAGCTAGTTTCACAACCAAAAATCTCAAGAAACTTTTATGGTTATGTCTCCTCCTCCAAGAGATGGTCTTTAGTAATATATGCTTTTTCCTACCT
The DNA here is from genome assembly GCA_024605025.1 of Megaceryle maxima. Classification (NCBI taxonomy): domain Eukaryota; kingdom Metazoa; phylum Chordata; class Aves; order Coraciiformes; family Cerylidae; genus Megaceryle; species Megaceryle maxima. Next base: position 6,389 of record JANHGN010000971.1, on the reverse strand, counting down.
AACTGTGTATTTTGCATTTTAACTTAAAAACTTCTATATAAATTAAGGCATCAAAGTGGAATATAAAATCATGAGTCGTTAGCATTAAAATTCTGAGGTAATAATAAATCTGCCCCATATACTTACCTCTGATTCTTTATCACTTAAAGATCCCAAGCTTCCAAAACTGTGATTTGAACTTTCGTTATTTGTTGAGGCCTAACAAGACAAATAAAAAACTAAACATTATGTACAGATTTATAAAACAGCTAATCCACTATTATCACTCACAGTTATAACAAAGTAAAAAAACTTAATTGTTTTTTCCTTGAAAACATGAACTATAGAGCACATGTAACTTACAAGGGGGAAAGAAGTTTGAAGGTGGATGTTTTGCCAGAGCACAGTAAATTCTGTATTTTTATTGCTTTTAAATCAAGTAAAACCCTGGAACATTCAAAAACATTTCAGTTTTATTTGGGAATAGCAAAAGAAAAACCCTACCAAATGATTCCATAGAATGGGCTTAAAAAGCCAATATAGCTGAAAGTGCTGAGGACTACTAAAAAATTTCATTTTTCAAAGAAAACGAGGGTTTAATTTTCTTCAAGACAGATACTAGGCTATTTCAGACTTTTTTTTTTTTTCCAATCCATTCAATGGCAGAAATTTACAACCTATTGACAACATTATTCTATATTCATTATTCTATATTCTTAAGCCATTCCCCCAAAGTAACAAATTTAGGCTAGTAAGGGGGGAAAAAAAAAAAAAAAGGAAAAAGAAAGAAAATATAAAAACTGTGAAATAGTCTCAAGATACAAGATTTATTTAGAAATTTTCTAAGGCTGATATATTCAGAAATCTTTTGAAGACAGAAAGGCAGCAAGAGCATTTTATAGAAAGAATCCGCTTCACATTCACATAAAAAAATGCCAATGTCAGTTGAGATTCTTTTTATTAAAATGGGAGGGAGGGAGGACAAATATTTTGCAGTGAAACTACAAGTAGTTCCAAGGCAAAACACTCAGCTTGCTTCAAAGCATTAAATTACAGCACTGCATCAGATTGCAGGACAATACTGGTCTGTGACATCTTCTGAATAACTAGATCATCTCTGAATTAAAATTTGTGGAAAAATGTTAACTAAACCCACAAATTTCCATTTGTGTTCCCTTGTTATGTCTCAGTATCTGGTGATCAGAGTCAGTTAAGACAATCATCTCTGTAACCTATATTTGTATTTCCACCTTTGCTTACTGAAAAAAAACTTGAAGATAATAGACTTGTTTTCCCCCAACAATTCCAAAACTCTTCAGCAAAAAAAATAGATAAGGGTTGGCTTTCAAAATAGTAGTCCCAATGAATAATAGTCCACCTCAATTTAATTATTAGAAGAATAACGATCTAGTGTATTTCAAAAAATAAACAGTAAGTTCAGCTGCAACCTCTGTATTGTGTTGCTAGGTTAAGAAAATGAGAATTTGGTACACATGGATTTGGGTATGTACACGAAGTGGAAGTTTTCCTGGTTTTGCTTTCAAAGTGAAAGAAAACCAATGGAGATTATATTTATACTTCACTTTTTCCCAGTTACCTCTGCACATCAGATCAAAAAGATTATATCAGGTTTTTTTTGTTTGTTTGTTTGTGGTTTTTTGTTTGGTTGGTTTTTGGGTTTTTTTTTAATAAAAATCGGGTAATCCTCTCTCAACATACCCTACCAAAACAAAAGACTGTATTACAAAGAAGAAAAAAAAAAAAGCATATTCCAAACACAGCCCAAATCAGCTATTGCGCTTCACATTATCTGCTTGGATACAGTGAACAGTCAGAAATAAAGCAATACAAACTAAACTGATTAACTGCAATTTTACTGATGGTGGGATACATCACAGGACTGGATACTGGTATTTCCCTCTACCTCCCTGGCTCACAAAACCAAACAAAAAATAAGCAGGAAAAACAGGAGATATTGCACTGTCTACTGAAGATCATTTGTGGAATATTTCTGGTCAAAGATAGCAAGAAGAGCATCTTAGGTGAGAATCTGCATCAATCAGAAGACAGTGGTAGTAGTATATACATGTACTGGGTTAGGGTTGTACTACTGCATATGTATATATATACTGCAAAAATTATCAAAGTGTTTGGTAGTATTAGAAAAAAATCACTTTATCCAACTGTCTACTTGGAAACCAACTAATCTGTTCAAACAAATCTCAAAATATGTCAGGGACGAGAAATCTATGTTTTACCTAGTACAGTGAAAAAGGAAATTAGCTGCTTTAAATATCTTTTTTTTTTTTTTTTTTTTTTCATAGCCAATTCGGACGAACAAACTGAGAACCTGAAAGTGGAATGTAATTTGACTAAAACAGAAATCAACTGAAAAACAGACAACAAAAAAAGAGACTTGAAAAGATTTATGGAAATGGTAAGCAGTGACTCACAGGGGATCAAATTTTAAAGAAAAGAATCCAAATAAATTTGACAATTACTTTTAAAGAAAATGTATTACACACATCACAGTAGACAAGATTCTGAGGAGGAAAGACTGGCAGTAAGGCAAGGGACCAGCACAGCTCTATCAAGAACTAATAGAAGGGTCTATAAATACACTGAAAGATAAATGCAATTAAAAGAAGGTACAGATCTAGTAACAAAAAGGACAAATAGTCAATTGAATTATGAGCAATTACCTGAGCAATTATACTGATCTAATAAATTAGGGGACCAAGTAGTACTAGAGAACCCAAGGAAAAAAGAAACAAAGATGGGCTAGAATTACTGGGTTTGTCTCTATCTGATTAGCAAGTATACTTTTTTGCAGTTGCAATTAGAAGGAAATTAAGTAAAAACAGAAAACAACAGTGCATCAATGACATGGTGTCAATCCAATCTGATTCCTGGCCCTGACTATTTAACTCACTTCTTAGTTATGATGGTAGTTACAGAAGTGATATGTCATCTTTTTTACAGCTCTGTGACACCTACCTTCATGTCATTCTCAAAAAGAAATTAAGATATGATGCAAGATCACTATACACCGAAGTCTTTATAGCTTTTTAATAGTCATCAATGCATCACACATCTCCAGAAATTTCATCAATGTCTGCTATCAGGTAGCATTTTGTTCTATAATCTAGACTGCTAATTGAAACATGGAAAAAAAGAAAGGGAAAAATATTAACCAAGTTTATATAAAATACTTTAAAATATGATGACACTGTAAACACTTTGGAAACAGAATTCCAAAGTCCTTTGGTCATGAGGGAAACATGCCTAAAAAAAAATAACATTTTATCTTTTTAACATCAGTTTTTTAAGTACTACACTTGATGAAGAAATTTCAAATGCAAAACACAAAATGGAGTACCTCTGGCTAGGCAACAGTATTGCAGAAATCAATCTTGGAAATTGAAGCTAGTAACTTGAACAGAATTTGTAATAAAGGCAAATTTATTTCGCAGATATATCAACTGAAGGGTAATATATGACATATGGAAGGTAATTAAGCCCTGCTATTAAATGCTCATAATGTTTTTCCTCAAGTGTTGCATCCTGGTTTAGATACAAATGGACAGACTGCAGGAAGTCTACAATGAAAGTAGGTAAAATTGATATAAATGTCTGAAAAAGTTGAAAGAATCTGGGTTTGTTAATCTAGATATAGTAGTCTTCAGACAAGTTTAACCTTAAAAATAAAGGTCACACCAGAATATTCTATTGTCTATTTAAAGCCAAATGATAAGTAATTGGCCACCTGCAGAAAGGACAATGTCACTTAAACAGTGGAAAAATTTCCCTCTCTGATTACACATGCACAAGAGCAAAATCACAAAAGAGCCTGTATAAACCCATTCTTTTGTCTTTTAAAGAAAAATTCAATCTCCATGTCATAGATAGGTTCAGGATAAATAATCCAATCTCAATGCAAAGTAACAGACTAATAAGGATTTTCCCCGAGAGCCTCTTCCAACCCAGTACTTTTGCAAGTAAATCACATGAGCAATATACAAGTGAGACAGCATGAAATATATTACTATTTCTAAGATGGTAGATCTGGATGACTGCTCTTAGAACTTACTTTAGCTCCAACACTGCAACTTCCAGTACTCCCAGTGCTGCCACTTACTACTCCTGTAAATCTTGCCTCTAATAATTCTTGTCTTCTTGGATCCAGGCTATGAAGTTCATCCATTGCTCCTAAAAAAAAAAAAAAAAAAAATCAAAGCAAATCATTACATTCCCTAATATTTGCAGTGGAATATTTTACAAACAAGCCAAACATACTACTGGTCTATGAAAAGAAAGGATTTACATTCTCAATTTGACAATGATTCGCCACCTGTGACATAATAATGAATGCACTCAATTAATTCCAGGAATTTTGGAGAAAGTTCTGTTTGTTAGAATAGCCTTGTCAATTCTGGTGAAAACTAGACCCTCTTAGAGGCATATAAGAGACATGGAGGCTGCAGCATGCAATATGCCAACCAGGCAACTATTTATAGATTAAAAACTAGCTTGACAGGAGCAAAATACAGCATAAAACCTCTCAATTCTGCAATCTCCTTGTTTTCTGTATTATTTAAATTGTCTAGGCTACCAACATATCAATGTCCAAGACAAACAAGTAAGAATCACAGGGAAAAAAAGGAAATCAGAAGGTAGACCAGAGTCCCCAACACATGCAAGGGAATGCAGGGTTATGTGGAAGTTTGAAGGGCAGAGAAGCGAGGACCGGGGTCAGCAATATGAAAGGAGGGAAGAACAGAGCCCCTTGCACAGGTGACGCCTCCAACAGAGCCCTGCTAAATGGGGTACAGCAGTGCTGCTGGCACTGGCGGGGAAAGCAAGGTGGAAGGAAATGGAGGAACAAAGGAGGTTCTGATGAGCTCAGCCTGCATGAGTAGGCTGCAACATGATGTGCAGCTTTCTAATTTGTATTTAAATCACTTAGGGCTGTTTAATGAGTCTGAAAGATGATCTAGACAAATAGTCTTCCGTATTTACACAAACTGCAGTCTTTGTTTTTATCTTTTCAACTACATGAACATTCAGTTTATCTTCAATTTGAAACATTTCAGTTGCTTTATTTTAAGTAAGATATTTAGTGCCTAAGTCTTTATGCGCTATTTTAACAGCATATCCCTTGAGTACCATATAAAGTGATATAGCCTCATTTTTTTCAACTAAGACACAACAAGTTTGTGCTTCTCAGTCCCACAAATTGCCCTTGTTCCCTTGGGAAAGCAGATGATGGTGAGCATGGTGTCAGTGCTCCTCTGCAACAGAGACCGGTAGTCAGACCTCCTCTGATGGAAGAAAAACCACACCATGAGAAAAACAGTAGGGAAGGAGACACTGGGGAACTATGCTGTCAGCAGAGCCTTCTGAAAAATCAAACCGCAAGTGGCAAAACCGCAAGTTGAGGATACTGAATTTTGTTTCTGGAGGTGGGAGAGTTTAACCAAATGCAGCCACATACTGCAGCTGGCTTATTACAGGCAGTTGTAACACAACTTCTAAACTGGCCTAGTATAAAGTCGTCCACTTTCTGCATATTTTAGATTGTAAACTCTCCGGGGTGGACTGTTTTACTACATGTATGTACAGCGCAGAACAATCGGGAATCTTCTTTAAACTCTCGCTGCTTAAATGTGTTGCTGTACTGATTCCAAGGGTTTCAAAAACAAATTGTACACTTCTCATATGAACAAACAGTATTTCTTACATTTACACGTGGTGTAATAAGGCTTTTTCTTTAAAAAAAAAAAAAAAAAAAAACACAGATGGGTACAGCATACCTTTCCTAGTATGTATGTAATCTATACCTTAATGGAAAAGTTTTGCTCTGAAAAAGCATAAGAAATTAATCACACCAGATTTGTTGGGCAAGTTTATGTGATTATTGCTTTGCTTCAAAATAGCAAAAGTATTTTAGCATATGCCACTCTGAAGTAACCAATATTAATTTACCAAATTGACCCATTTAATGAAGCAGGACTAGCAATATTTTGATTTACTAGCCTACTTGACAGTCACTGCCCACAAAAGCTCAGAGCTTACTTAAAATTATTGACATAATTCTAGCAAGTACAAACCATGTGTATATTACAGAAACAGATACTAGCATACCCTATATTGTTTATTTTATGAAAAATGGGAAAGCAATAATCACTGTGGATAGCTAAGGCTCATCTGAAGTGATGAAGGGTAAAATGGCTACTGTAGGTGTCATGTACTGTATATCTACTGATACTAATGCACTAAGTGCATCAGCACCCCTGGGTTACCTTGGCAGTCAGAATGGAAATTCAGCAGGTAGAGGGGTAGTCCACAGCACAGATGAAATAATACTTATTACAGTTCTACAACCTCCGCACCGCTCGTCTAACTGTCTC
>JANHGN010000970.1:60902-82309 GCA_024605025.1 Megaceryle maxima | reverse complement strand
GGGGGGGGGGGGGGGGGGGGGGGGGGGGGGGGCGGGGGGGGGGGGGGGGGGGGGGGGGGGTGGGGGGGGGGGGGGGGTGGCGGGGGGGGGGGGGGGGGGGGGGGTCTGGGTGGTGCTGGGGGGAGCATTGGAGGGGGTCTGGGTAGTCCTGGGGTGAGTGGGGTGGTCTGGAGGCATCCTTAGTGGGAGACTGGGGGGTCTGGGTGATCCTGGAGGGGAGGGTGAGGGGGTCTGGGTGATTCTGAGGGGAGTGTGGGGGTCTGGGAGGTACCGGGGGGAGCATGGGGGGCGTTTCTGGGATACTGGGGGGTGGTCCACGGGAGGAGGAGGTTTTAGATCCCCCTTCCAGCACCTGGGTGCTGAGAGACGGGGCAGGGGCGAGGTGCCCCCAGACTCTGGGTCAGTCCCAGCTGTCCTGAAGCCTTCGTGTGTGTACCCCCCCCAAAAAAGGACGAGCACTGCTCCTCCCTGTGCCCCCCCGACACCTTCGGCACCAACTGCTCAGGGCGCTGCTCCTGCCGCAACGCCCTCGCCTGCTCCCCCCTCGACGGCTCCTGCCTCTGCAAGGAAGGTGGGTGCCCCCCAGGGAGGGTTGGGTGCCCCCCAGCCCAGGGTTAGGGGAGCGGGGGTATCCCCACGCCCACCCTTCACCCCACAGGTTGGCACGGAGCCGACTGCTCCGCTCCGTGTCCCGCCGGCACTTGGGGTCCCGGCTGCAACCGAAGCTGCGACTGCGCCGGGGGGGCTGCCTGTGACCCCCAGAGCGGGACGTGCCGCTGCCCCCCCGGTTGGCAGGGTCCCCGCTGCCAGCAGCCCTGCCCGGTGAGTCCCCGCTGCTCCTCCCCCCCTCCCCCGCCAGCTCTGATTTTGACCATCCCTGTGGTGGAATTCTTTCTACTAATATCTTTGCCCTATGTTGTAATTTATGTCTTTTGTCTCTTGTCTGATCTTTGTGCATCTCTGAGAAGAGACTGATTTTATCTTCTCTACGTTGTCCCATTAGACAGTTGAAGAGAGTTCGTAAAGTCTCTCAAGACCCATCTGTTCACCAGGCTGTATAAAACCAGCTTTCTCAACATCTCCTTATACATGAGGAGCTCCATCCCCAACCATCCTGGTGGCCTCATTTAATTTGTCCATCCTGGTGGCCTCACTTAATTTGTCAGTTCTTTTTCCTGGCCATTAGGGAAAAAAGAAAATACTCTTTCTGTCTTATCTGATGTTTTCTTTCCTGCCCATATTAAGATATATTAAGGAGTATATTGAAGTATTCTAAGGAATTAGTGTTAACATTTCTTCTAAGCAAAAAAAATCCTTGCATCAATTTCCCGGTTAGTTCAGAGCTCAGGTTATTCTCTGCCTTTGGGAAAAAGCAAATTCATCAGGGTTCAAAGAAATAAAGTCCTGGTTAAGGAAGAATTGTAGTGTGCGGCTGCTCAGTTTGCCCTTCAGCAGCTGGCAACAGCCAGTGACCATTATCTGCTTGCATGCCTTGTGCGTTCACTGTATCCCTAGTCCTCACTCTTCCAACATCAATTTCTGTCCCCACTCACCCTTATATTCTATGCACCAAGGCCTCAGACTTTCTCCCTTGCCATCATCCCAGCCTTATAAGCGTTCACATATGAAGTTTGTTTTCTTTTTGGAAAATCTCTGATTCCTTTCCAATTTTTAGGCTATTTTCAAATTGTTTCCCCCCCCCAATTAAAAGCACTCTGTGCTGTGACAGAGGCATACTTTCGCAAGACACTTTGCTCCCTTCATGTCTGCCCTACTTGGACAAGAAAAGATGTTGGCTGAATATTAGATATCCTCAGAAATCATTTAATTACAGTGAAAGCTGCCAATCAATCCACCAATGCTTATGCATTTGCACTGTCCACACACAATATGATATTTTGGGTTGTGAATCAGGTTCACAGCTACTAACAGCTGCCAACTCTTTGTTGTTTGTTAATATGGTGTTTCCTTTGCTTCCCTATGAAACAGTGGGAGCCACAGGTAACCTGGAACAAATGGCTGGGCAACTGTGAGCAAAATCTGAGACAGAGATTGATTTCCAAATCTGGCAGGTGATAAAGAAGGAGGGGGAAAGAGGATATAAAAGGAGCTGTGTCACATGAATCCCTTGTCCAAATGATTTCAGATAGACTAATATTGCTCTCCCTTAACAAAATAACATGTAGTTTCAAGGCAATGAGAAGTTGTCTGTGAATTTTAGAGCATTTCAAAAAATTGTCCCTGAATGGAAAGGAGTTTTACTTTATCTGCTGCAGAGCTTTTGGTCATTTCTTGTTTAGTCAAAGCCACTGATGAACAGCTGATGCTTTCAATAGGACTGATTAACCTTTAGTCATAATTGGCTAAAATGACAATGCTTATTTTCAACAAATGCGTATCAGGAGAGCCCAGCTGACAGCACCACTCAGAAGAAAACACATTGCCTTCAGTTTTCGTGTTAGAACGTTTCATGCAACAGCTCAATACAGTCTCAGGTGACTCCTTAGTTGTGGCTATATACAATACTTAAATAGCATTATCTTCATGCTGGCTACCTTGTCTAACCAAATATGTACATGCAACATTTATGTGTAATAAGGCTGCCTTTTTTATTTTGCATCACTCTTTTGAAATTGGAACATAGTGCAACCATGAAATAAAGCATGCTACAGTTGTGAGGAAGGTGAAGTACAGTTCAAGAAACACAGGTAGGGAAGGAAGCAGAGGTTTCTGAAGTTATATTCACTGATCTTCATTGCTTTCAGGCAGGAGTAACCTCACATTTAGTGAGATTGTCTGTCTCTTTGAAGTGGTTTATGTCCTCCTTGTATCCTGAGCCACCTGATATTCCTTCTGCCTCCTGCAGATATGCCTGTGGGATGGTCTCATGATTAACTTCAATTTTTTAGAATGAACTGAAACAAATGATTTTAAATTTTTTAATTCATTAATTGACTAATTATTGACCATTATGAACTTGAAGTTTTTAAGCTGTACTCCTGTCTTGGGTGTCATTTTGATGGACAAGACTAAGGGACCACTCATTAAGAGTAGCCAGAAGATCAGTCTCCCCACTGAAGAATGCAATGGCCCTTTCAATGGCCCATTTCACTGCCCAATGGCAGTGGAAAAGTTGTATGTCTAAATTAGGCAGATTAAATTAGTTGTAATTTCTGTTCATTGAGTACCAGGAGAGCAAGGGTACGGGTAGTTAGTGTGAGCAGGTTGGACCATTGCTTCTTCTCTCAAGTTCACCAGTCATCAGTCACAGAGCTTGAGTTAGGTATCTGCTGCAGAAAGGGCTATTGGCTACATGTGATGTGTGAATTTCCCCATGGAAAAGTTTCAATTAAATGATAGTCTGCTTCTTATCTACCTTCACATAACAGACAAGAACAGTGGAAAATCCTGCATACAACAGATTCTCAATCCTGACATTTCTTTATTAGGTCAGACCACTAATGACTGATGCCTAGTCCATGAATCAAAGCAGTTGCCTGTACAAGATATTGGTTAAACTGAATTTATAAATAAGTATGAAAAAAACCATGGCTTTTTCTTGATCATTAGAGGGAAAAAAAAAATAAAGGAGCTAATTTGGCCAGGTAGATCATTTATAATGAACAATTTGATTAACTCCACATCTGGGTTTCCTGGCTTTTTTTCAGGGTAAGACAGCTGGCTTGTCTTGAAAGGGTATTTTAATGCAGGGTTCTGTATTAATATTATGTTTCTTTTAGGTGTTGTACATTAATACTTCAAACATACATTGCTGGCAGGCAGTATGAACAAGACCTAGTTTTTTAATGCAAAAGATCATATTTCCAAATATTTTTTAAAAGCCTGCATTACCACAGTTTCTGTTGGGAAAAAGAAAGGAGGGGGGAATTAAATAAACAAAAACACCTGGCAACCTCCATTGTTGGTGTAGAACAGACAAGTCATGCAAAAGCAGTTAAACTGAGAGGACTTTTTCTGAATTTAATCAGTAGAATTGCAACAAATGCTAGCATTTTTAATGAAAATATCAACAGTAAAAGCTCCTGTCAAAAAGCCAAAACAAGCAAGACTCTAAATGCCTACAGAAGGAAGGAAACAGAATGAATAAATAAACTGCTCCCCATCCTTCACATCATTTAAAGAGATTTGAAGTAGTTATTTTAAAAATAATATAAAAGTATAGAATAGAAACATACCTATCTCTTTATTTGCCAGGTTTGGTCTGAGAAAGTAATGGTGTGTTTGGAGGAATGCTTCTCATGGTTACTTCCACAGAGAGAAGCAGCCACTGGGAAAATCTATGAAATGAGACATTACGCGAGAAGTAAATCACAAATAACCTTCAAAAGGAAAATAAGACAAAAATAATGACAGTCAATAGAATATGCAAAGTTGTGATGAATCTGGGATGATCTGGGGCATTTTGCCCAGGGACTTACCAGGTCTATGTGTCCTCAATACTTATGGCTAAAAATGCAAAGTATTGTGTTTTGAGGAAGAATGTGCTCATGAGCCAGTTTTTGAGGGGCAATGACAAAGTCTGGTAGGCAAATGAAGCCAGGTGCTCTAGCAAGACACTTCAAAGTACAGGACAGCAGTTCAAGGAGAACACAGATCAGATGTGAAGTCCAAAGGGGCCAGGAGCTTCTGGTGTCAACCACAACACAGGAAGAACATGGTAGGCATAGGAGAAAACACTGCAGGGTTCATCTCGTGAATGGTGCCAGTAGTGAAGTCTGAGCTCAGCAGCAAACAGCAGGGGCCAAACTTGAGACTTCAGGCAGTCTCAAGCAGTTCAAATATATTGATGATAGAAAGGCTTGAATAAACCACCATTTGGCTCTGTGTTGTGAATTTCACTTTGTTGGAGGTTTGAGTTGAATAACTCCTCCAAAATAGGCTGCTGGATTTAGACAGTGTTTCCTTGTATATAAAGTACTTAGTTAAAAGGGAATTGAAATGCCAGAGACAGACTGAACCCACAAGTTATGATTGCGTATCCAACTTTAGAGTGTTCAAAACCAGACAAGTGACTTCTATAGAAAGAGAAAGTGCTGTTTCTAACACATCCATCTGTTGTCCCTCACAAATATAGAATTTGCAAAGTGTGATGTCAACACTGACAATTCAGTTACAGCATCACTCAAAAAAATCCACCTTTTACTTACCGGCGACATTTTTTTAAACCTGAGTTTGGAATACAGAAATGTAATTTATTTGCCTGCTAACATATATTGATGAGCTACAAGAGCTTTGTATGAACTCCTGCTCTGCAGCAGCAGAAATTTTGCCATTGGCTTCAATAGGTCAGAATTTTATCCTGTAAAACCAAAAGTCATGAATAGCAAATCTCACTAACTAGGAGCATTCCATGTGTTGGTTTCTTGCAAATATTGCTAACTACAAGTGTTCCACATCTTGGTTTATCTCTAATTTTTAAAAGTTCCCACTTCTTACAGGGAAAAGACAACATTTGGATTCATTTTGATTAATTTTCCTGTTATGGATCCACAATACAGCTTCTGTCCTCTCAGATCATTAAAAAACCTAAGCTGCTTTTTTTTTTTTTACTGCTGCTGCAGAAGATTGTTTTTTGTTTTGTTTTGTTTTTTTTTTCCCAGTTACACATGGTTTTATAGTATGTTATCTGAAAGCATGGTGGTACCAGCCATCTGTGGAGATAGAAACTGGGTACTGCTTCTGTGGGACACTTGTCACTAAGGTCACCACTGTAAAGCCATTTTACCAATAATGTGCTTTATCAGGTCTCATCGTGTGTGCATGGTTGGAAACTGAGGATTGCAAAAATTGAGGGTTTATTCTGGCTCCATTAATGACAGAGCTCATCTAAATGATGTTCTTGATACTCAAATATTTATTTGACTGGAATTAATGACATTTATCCTTACACTAATAAGTTGTTTCTTGAGAATTTTGGTGTTCAAGCCTTGGGATTAAATTTTCAGTCCTGTTTACTTTTCAAAACACCATTATAAAAAATCTGAATACTTTAGTACATTTATTTTCATTATATCCTGTGAGCTGAGAAAGGTTCTGTGGAGAACATGCTTTCCATATAGACAAGGCTTTACTTACAAAGCTTGGTTGAAGTATTCTGTGGATTCTGATGTGATGTTAGTTGCCAATGTAATCTTCTCTATTACTTTAGTACACAAAAATAATTGCCTCAATTTTGGCTCTGTGCTAATGAGAACCATGTTGGCAGAGTAGTCTGATTATTTGCTTCTAGAAAATCCCAGAAATAGCTGCTAACTTTCCCTGAAATAGTGACTATAGGGTTAAATATCTTCAAAACCTGAAGTTCAATTTTAACAGCAGTTTACAACATTCTTTGCTTTTGGACTTATACGTAAATGCCACAGAATTTCCTGGAACCCTGTATCTACAGCCTTGATATACAAATTCTATTCTCCTGGTTCTTGCCATTAAAAAAATGTGCATTGTGAGTGTGTAACTTTTTAAAGCAATTTCATTTGCTATGGACAACTTGAAACAAAGTTTTGGAGGAAGCTAGGCTGCCTTAATAGCTTCTTATATCTACTGAGCCAGTTTCTGGTTTTCATGGGTTTTAACTTTTAGGACAGAAATACAGAAAAGCATCTTGTCTTTTCAAAGAACAGAAGAGTTAAGAAAGGGAAAGACTTCCACAGAATGAGTGGGAACATAGCAAGCTCTGAATGGTAGTGACAATGCTATATAGTGTTTATCTTTTTTTTTTTTTTTTTTAGGATTTCCATTAAAGCCATTAGGTGCTAAGGTTTGCCAGGAGTCTTGCAGTAATTAAATAAAATAAACAAAAATGAGGATTCTTAGGCTTCATTTCTATTGAAGCATGTTTTCAATATATGATTTGGTTTCTAAACCATATCCCAAGAAACAAAATGCCAGAACAATAAAACATTCCTCCTTTGCAGAACAATTGGCCTCTCGTGGCAAAATACTGGATGTAGTTGAAGTTTATGCTCAACATGTAGTGGAGATCTGTGGAGAAGAAAATAGTCAAAGTAGAAACAGGTCAGAGCATAGAAAAACTACTAACACATGAAAAGCTGGTTTAAGGAGGAGGAGCCAAAGCATTGGTCTTGATTCTACTTCTCCTTTAGTCTCCTTAAGTCATGAGCGAGACTCATGAACTCCCCACCACAGAAGTGAATTTCTTTGTACAAAAAATATTCCTCAAGTTGGAGAAAGCATGAAAGTCCTCTAAAGGCAGTGAAAATAATGTAAGTGGAAAGAAAACCTCCCTGTGTTGTTCTATTCTTTTTTCCATTCTTCAGTTTCATCTGGCTGACATTTAATACTGTTTATTATTAACAGAGCCCCATTCCTGTAGCTCTCCCGGTTTTAAGTCATGAGAGGGCATAATGCAGAGCATACACATTTGTCACTAGACCATATCTGTATAAATTCAGTTAAAAATATAGTATTTGATCAGTGTCAGCATCAGAAATGTACTGCTATCCCACAAAAAAACATGCAAGACTTTGGCTACAAGATACTGAGGAAGCCACAACCAGATGTTAGAGACCGTAACAGCTCCAGCATGTCCCTATCTGCAACATCTGTTGGAACCCAGATTTAAACAACTGTCTCATAACTAGTGCCAAGCAAAGAATGTCCTGCACACTTTTAACTCCAAGATCATAGTAAGTAGCATCCACAGAAGCTCAGGAATAAGTGCTGTAAGAATGAAAGAACTAACATACTGAGTCAGACCACCAGTCCATCCAGGTAAGTACCCCAGCTCCAATGGTGTCTATTAGCAGTTGTTTGCAACAGAGGATAAACCATTTTACATTCTGCAGTTTAAACTGTTCAGCTTCCTGTGGTTGCCTTTATGATTCAGTGTACTGAGCACTAGGGTGACTGATGGACATTGTATAGGTGTAAGCCCTGGGAGATTCCCAAGCCTTTTGCTGTTGCTTCTTTTTTTTTTTAACAAGAATCAGAAACATGGAGGGGAGGAACAATGAGGCTAAATTACTTGAAACATGTGTGGGAAGTTTACTGTTAGAAGCACGACTGGAACTCAGGAAATGGCTAATCCTTCCAGTTCTCCTTGAGAAGCTGTAGAAAACTGTGGAGCATTGATAGCAGCAGGACTCTAGTCAAATTGTATAGAGTTCAATGAAAATTTCTTTAACACCCTTATATGTGATTTTTTTGTTTTGTTCCACTTGTAGATTTTTTAACCTATTTTGGAAGAACAGGATATTCTCCTTTATATTATGGTACTTTTTTGTTTGGTTGGTCTGAAAAAAATACTGAGTATATCTTCACAATTGATGCTGAAGATCCCCAAAGGTTTCATGTAATTTAAGACTGTATGATCTAAGGTTTGTTTCTAGAGACCATGCAATGTCTAAACCAACGGAACAAGACTGTGCATGAAGGACCTCACAAAAGCTGGTCAGTTCTAGACAGAACATTTTTAATGGAATATCTTCAGCATGTGTTGTTCTGTCAAAGTAAAATATTTTTCTTAAAGTTAGTGAATTACAATGAAGTCTCTGTCTAGAAGAAGGTTTCTGAACACCCATCAGCTGTATGTAGAAAAAAGACCATGTCTGAGTTTTTAAATAATGTTTTCAATCATAAGTCAGTTGTAGCAATATAATTCTGTTCTGCAGAACATCTGAGAGGCTTAGTTTTCCTTTCAATCTAGAACAACAAAATTTTAATCCTCAATGCTGGTGTGAAACAGAATTGTCACTCTATAGCAGAATTGTCCTTTCATGGTTACGCCTTGACCTGCTGTCAAATGCGAAGTCAAACACCTGTGGCAGATACATAAGGCTATGTGTGTGCCACTGTTGATCCATCTGCAATGTATTACATCCTAATTTATTACTATGGGTGGTTTTCAAAAGGGATTCATTAGACAGACAGAGTCCATTGCACAGTTAAGAAATTGTTTTTCTTCCCACCGTTCTAATTTTCTCTTCTTCTCAGGTTTCTGTTTCCTTTCATGCTATGGCAGGGATATTAAGTGCTGGTGAGACAATATTTGATCCAAAACCAGTCAGTCTGTTCTGGGTAATTTATGTGGGTGGTGAACAATACCTCATCCAAATTTTGTGGGTTGGATAAACCATAAGAAGTGGTTAATTATCTTCTACATCCGGCATCTGCTTAATGAGAGGTGGAATTTCTCATTTATACAGAATAAATTTGTGAATTCTGGCATTGTCCGAAAAGAAACAAAAAAATAACTGTCTCTTACAGAAACTTTTCACAGAGCTGTCTGTGGGTTAGATCATTTTTGTAGGAGGCAATATGGCTACTGTGATGACTGTTGCTAACACAGATTACTGTGTCCTAGGGATACAATCAGAGAAAGATATACCTTGATAAGGTTCTGTTTCTGATCCAGGTGTTCCCTTGGTATTGCTTCAATCTACTTTCTAGGCAACAGGTAAAAAAAATCAGCTACATTTTTCCATGGCAGCAGTTTTTAACTTTATGGTTTTATACTCACATGCAATATATAAAACTTCATAAAGAAAGCACGGAGAAATACATTTGCTTCTATTAAATCTCTCATTCTGCTCAAAGTAAAGCCATCTCACCTGGTTTGCCCTGTCTGCAGAAATAAAACAATAGACATGTCTTCTACCTAGGCTGGAATTGCTGAAAAATACCTTCCTGAACCATATCTGAGTTGTCACACATTCAGTATTCCTTGTTGTAGTATAATATGTGGAGAACTGCTGCTTTTCTCTAAGGAAAACCACAAATGCTGCCCTTTCATACCACAGATTAGCAGTTTATGGAGAAATCCAACGGCTAAATCATGAAGTTGAGAGTACTTAGAGCCTGTTGTGACATGGTTTGTGAAATACTTTCCTTTCTCTTTCTTTCTGCCACCCTGGGTACTGCTACACCAAATAAAAATATCTGTTGTTTAAAATACAATCAAAAAGCTCATGCTGCTCAGCCCCAAGCTGTCACTTGAGGTTTTGATGACGAACATTTTCTGACATCTGGTAACAAGTTGCAGCTCCTGTCTGAAGAAGTCTCTCCAAGGTTAAAGGCTAATGATATCAAAAACGAGGCTGTCTGGTTTATTGTAAGACTGTTTGGTTTAGATCAAGCTCTTTGATATAAGTGAAACTGTCTCATCTAGGAAAGGAAATGACTTAAAAGTGATGTAGCGGTTCTTAAAGGGAGTCAGACAGTGGGACACGCATAGGACTGAGCTGTCTTGCATGCTGCATTTAATTGGATTTGCTATTAACTCATGAGAAGGTGAAAGGAGAAACAGCATTATTATGCAATTTGCTGAAACTGAGGAAATAAAGTGGATGTGTAGAAAATGATGCAAAGAGAGGAATTTTCACTTTATCATATCAGTCATCACTTTCTCTGACAGCAGAACTTCCCTGACTCAGACATGCATTACGGAAACCAGGACAGACACAAATGAGCTGTAAGCCCCCGCCCAGCCCATGACACAGTGAATGTCTCCCTCCTGCCTTCATCTGGGAGGAGGTTTATTTCCAAAGAAAGCTGCCCTGTTTCTAGGGGATGACTGATGCCTCCAGACACAAAACTTATCAAGTACCTTGCGTTGAGAAAGACACACCCTAAGTGGTTCTCCCTTACACTCCTCCTGCAGTCAGATGTGTGCCTCCACATAGTTGCAGAACTATGTTTCCACTGGAGAGCCCTGCTGAGGGACCTTCAGATAATCAGTACACTCTGCTGGCCATTGTGTGGTTCACAGGCAGCCTTCATCCATCGAGTGTGCCAGGGAGCCCAAGAAAGGCAGTGCTGCAGGATATCTCCAGGACCTACTGGAAGGCAATATCCCTCCTTGCTGCTACTGAGCCCCAGGGCATCCTATTGCCTCACTAGCCTCACCTGCTTAGCCCTATCCTCTCAGCTCAACATTGCTTCCAGCACTGATGACTAAATTGTTTGAGTGGTCTTAAACTGTAGGAGATGTACCCGAGGCTTGTATATAGTATAAGGAATGTCTCTTGTTTTGACCTTCAAATTTATGGTATATTTTGATAATTCCTTAAGAAACAGATAGAAGCAGTGTAAGGCTTCCAGGCAAATACCTTTTCTGGGATGACTTTTGCTTCAGAAGATGACATTTGGAGCCTGCGTCAATGGCCTGAATATAGGCATCAGGTACCATTTTAATCTCCTCATGGTTTCTTTCCTGGCCAGCTGCCAACCTATGAGGGTGCAAGTTTCCCATGGGTCCTGTTGCATCTGCTTTGTGCAGATATCTGCCTTGATATCCAAAGAACCTTGGATGGCATTGTATATATGTTTAGGCAACTGAATCCCCTTATTCTGTTTTCAAACCTAAGAAAATATCTGTTTGGAAGTAAAAATATTCTGGAATAATTCCTGCATTTCCTTGGAGGACTAAGTTACTAGAGACATGCATGTACAGTAAGCTACTGCTGATTATAGACAGTTCAGGAGTGAAAGAAGTGGACAGTTAAACTGGAGGCTACATTGTGAAATGTTTTTTTTTTTTTCTGACTCAATTCCTCCCCATCCTCCTAGTAATAATATCATGGTATGAACTATAGCATTACTGGTATTTTTGTATGATTAGAGTGCCAAAACCCCTGGCAGCCATGAAAGTCCCATTGTGCTAGATATTCAAATATACAGCAATGTATAGCCTCTACCTCAGCTTCTTTACAATCTGTAGTGGGTCAGAGATGAACCAAGGGAGGAAGGCTTATAAACAGAAATATTTAGGTGCTTCAGTCCCATTGAAATCAGCAGGGAACTAGTTGTTTCAGTACTTTAGTGACTTGATCTCCAAGTTTTTATTACAGATCTCATTCTTGATCATGATCTGTAGATGTATAGCAGGCATTTGAATTTTGACTGCATGAAACCAATATGGGCCAGCTGTATGATATAGCTGAGTTTAACTTGGAAACAGAGCCAGAGATGTTGATACTCATCCATCATAGCTTACAGGAACTTCTGAATACTAAGGACATTGTTTCCCTAGTGCCTGCCTGTCCATGTCAGAAGTTAATGCAATGCAGAAAAGTGGTAAGCACTAGTAATAAGTGAATGGCCAAAAAAAGCCTGTGAAATTTAAGTGCTGACAGCCTATTGTAATTAGGATTAAATAATATCTTCTTTCTCAAGGGAGATGCTTTCTGTAAGTAGCTGGAGGAACTCTCTAGTGATGTACACTAGACATCTTCTGCTCCAGCTTCTTTCTTTTCTTTCTGCTAGCTGAATGTTATGGAGGATATGATGTTACACACTTTACATTATTGACATAAACCAAGAACAATATGTGAATTGCTTTAACTCTGAACTACTGAACAGAGAGGCATCCACAGGCCCCACAGCCATGGGTCCAGCACAGTCTTCTTTATTAATACCCATTTTGGCCTGCCCAGTTGCTCATTCATCTGTCCCTCCCTATCCTCAGCATAGGCAATGGACCACCACGTGCTACAGGACAAATGGGACATCTGTCATAAGGCATCCAAAGCTTATCCCCATAGTTTTTGGCTATGTTAATAACAAGTCAAGCATTAAGGATCATAGCTCATTTCTCTGCAAGCTCCTGGGAAGTTTTCTCATCCTTGCTGCACAATGTGTTACCATCAGCTTCCACTTGCTATCAGCAGCACATGTGGTTAGTTCCATGTGTCCACCTTGTGTGGCAAGCTGTGGTTCTTCACTGTGAACCTAGATACCCACAGGTAGAAACCAAATTGTTTTCTGTATGACTTCTGTGTACTCTGAGGAACAATTCTATGTCACATGAGCCCTTCTGGAAGAAAAGCCCACACCGGGTATTCTCTGAATGCTGCAAAGAAATCATAAACTTCTGATGCAGGAAATCCCATGCTCCTTTGTCTTGAATACTTAGCAGCTTTTTTTTTTTTCTGTATGGTGTTTCTGTTGGGAGGAGTAGCTGATAGAGTCATGCAGAGCTTTTGTGCAATCCCATTTACCAGAAGTATGTGCCAGGGCTCCTTGTCCCAAAAAAAAAAAAAAAAAAAAAAAAAAAAAAAGGCAAGCAGGAGGTGGTTTCCTTTTTCCCGAAGCTTTTTGTTTTTTTTTTTCCAAATTCAGTGATTTGCCTCTCTGGCTTTTTCCTGGCCTTTTCTCTCACATCTCTCTCTCTCAGAGTCTCAGTTGGTCCAACAGAAATCCTTTCATCCCATGTAGCTTAGCTGCTTTCAGCCACTGCCATAACAATCAGTGCCTTTGGCAGGGACTTCAGTTGTCTCAGTTACCTCTGCCCCAAAGAATATTTTGTGTTCCTTTCGTTTAATCTCAGTAAGAGCTTTTTTCCTAGAGATATGCTTTTGTCACTATGAGAGTGTTTGCAGGGCAATCTTATGTTACATGTTAGAAATAAATCAAATTAGATCATTACCACAGTGCCTTTCAGCTCTATAATCTATGAATACACCCCTCAGGCTGATATCCAGATGGCAGTTTTAAAATCTTCCAGACAACCACTGAAATCAAGGAAGTAAATTCTGTTTACAGGAGATTATAAGGTGGTGTGGGTTTTGTTTGTTGTTTGTTGGCTTTTTTTTTTCCTTTTTTTTTTTTCTATGAGTACAGATCAGTGTGCACTTAATTGTAAGTATTTGGTATCATCACTGGCTACAAAGGCCATGCTAAGACACTTAAAGATATGATTGGTTACATGACTTTCATAGGCCTTACTCCTTTATTTCCTTTCCTAGGGCTCCTGACCCTTCACTATGTCTTGCACCTGTGTGTCTGCTGTTGCATATGCTCTTGAATATGCACAAAATCAGAGAAAAATTCAGATGGAAAGAGACCTTTAGAGATTTATTCCCCAATTGACCAGCCCATGATAAGAGCATGGACAACTCAGTTAGCTTCCTCAGGGCCCTGTTCTGCTTGGTTTTTATTATTTCCAAGGAAGAATATTGTGCCTTACAGGAAACCTATAGCTGAGCCAGCTTCTGGATCCTTTTGTTTCAGATATGCAGTCCCCTTTCCCAGCAACTGAACCATTTTACTGCATTCTCAAAAACTGTTCCAGTTCCTTAGCATGGTGCTCACCCCATGATGGCTGCACCTGCGTACTAGGTGAGACTATATCAGCACCCTAGGGAGAGTTCCTATCTCCCTTGGGTAAGCAACGTTAACTGATGCTTAATGTACTCCTTAAAGGCCAGACCTCTCCCTTTGTCCCACATTTGACAAGGGTGGTTGAGACTGTCTCTTCTGTCTCTACAAACCCAGAAGGCTGAATTTGAAACCTTTCAGTTTCCGTGGAACATCCCCATTTACAGAAATCAAATCAAACCCCAAATGTCCTGATGAATCTTCAGCCATTAACATGGGATACTTTATCTTCTTGCTGATGGACAGGTAGGAGACAGACATGCTCATATCCCACCCTGGGCAGACCATGCTGAGCCATCACACGGGCAGCTGGACAAGAGCAGCATCAGCAGCCTGCCAGAACCAGTGAGACACTTGAAAACCAGGCACATATGTTATTAACATGAGCTGCAGAGACCCACCAATAACTCTGAATTTGAGCCACAACACCATAAATGCAGAATTTACAGTAGTAATGAGCCAGATGGAAGGAACAACCTGCTGCCTCACTGGGAGACAATGTCCTCAGGGAGGTTAAGATAAACCATCTGGGTTGACTGTTATGTGGGAAAGAGCCACTTTTTGGAGGTTCAGTTGCTGGTGCTGGCAATAGGTACAGCTGCAGCTTGGCAGCCTTATTTCTCTCTAGAGCAGCCAGTAAGATGTGCTTCTGCAACGTTCTCCAGACTGAGGGCTTTTACCCACCTTGGTGGCTTTTCTGGTCTATGTGGTGCAGAATAAGAGGGAAAACAGCCTGTGCCATGGAAATGTGGAAGACAGAGGAATGGGTGATTCCCAAGTCTAAAGTAGAAGATATGGTCAGGTGAGAACAATTCCTCCATCCCAGGAAAATGTGAGATTTTTGACATTTTTTCCCCTCTTGTGTCATAATGCAAAAAAATTACCTCTTTATTTAGCTTTAGTCCCCTTAGAACTTCTCCCCTGATGCAGAAATGTTATGTATAATATACAGAAATATCTATCTTCTTGCAGATGGTGAAACACCTATGGAGGTCCTTTGGAAAGGTGGAATGAACTATCTACCTTTTTGTGAGCTGGAGAATAAAACTGATAATAAATAATAGAAAATTACCTATTAGAAAGCCCAAACACTGTAAAAAGACCCATGCTCCTTTAGGAAAAAAAAAAAAAAGGTTTCCTGTTTCAAAATAAGAGGAAGTCAAATAAAAGGCAAGCAAAATATAAACATTTACAGCACTTTTTGCCTGTCTAAATATATTTATTTTAAAATCAGAAGCTAATCAAGGTGTTTCTGAGATATTACACACAAAAAAGCCCAACAGTCGAAGTTTTTGTGAAAACGGAAAACATTGTTTTCAGCATCCTGTCTGGCTAATGCCCTACCTAATAAATCTCCTCTCAAATGTAATTAAATATGCAATTTATTTAACAGAGAACTGCACATGTCTATATTCAAGAGTCTTAACACTACTTCTAGCCAGCTTGTGTGCTCAGGGGACTCCAACTCCAGCATGTGGTGGAAAACTCATCCCTGCTTTAGCGTCAGAGATTCTACTGCTACCACAGAAAATAGAGTATGAGTTTCAGATGCTGGCGCAGAGCTGGCAAAAATCTGACTACAACAAGCAGGGCAAGACCTTTGAAAGGATTCAGCCACTTGCATCTCTTACTGAGAGAAGCTGGCTATAATTACAAAAAGAAACAAACAAAAACCCAGGCTATATAGGCACAGAATCTCAGAAATTTACTGGGCTTCCTAAGTGAAAGTTAAGCATACTGCCATGCAGCTGCAAGTGAGTGAGCAAAGCTAGGCTACTGTAATGGTATGCGTGCTCCTGGTTGTGCTGGAGGACCACAGTGTTGGCTGCCTGCCTGTCTAGTCATGTCTGGTGACCACCAGGCAAAGCGTGAGTTTGCAGTGAGTCTCTCTGTCTCGGCTGATGAACCACCTGAAGAGAGTCTGGGTATTTCAGTCACTTGTGATCATTTCTCCATTCCCAGGGAAGTAATTTTTGAAAACTCAGCCACAATCCTAAAAGTTGAGGTATGCTGAAAATCCTGGCCACGGGGAGGGGGAAAACCTATGTTTCTATTCACTGATTGTTTTGAAAGGACTCGGTCCAAATTGCAGAAAAATCCAAAGAGTGATTCCCATTGACTTGGCAGGCTTTGTGTGAAACCCAAAGTTCTTAATATTAGACTCCTTGGCAGCATCTGTCAGTGAAGCTGGTGAGGAGTTCTCAGGAAACAGGCTCTTTTTTCCGCAGCTATCCTGTGCCCAAATGTCTCTTTGCTTCTTCGGTCCTCTCTCTCCTCTGCAGACAGCACAGCTGTGGATGGCTCATGCAGATGAGAGTCAGATCATCCCTTTCTAGATTCCTGTACATCTGTCTGTTCCTTTTCTGCTTCACTTTCCTCATTGGGAGATTCCCACTCTGAGGTTTAAACACTCCTCTGGGGACCCTTCCTGACAGACATAATGCTGGCTTTTGGCAGGACCCTGCTCTGATACTCTTCTCCAGACCCATCATGTACCCATAGCAACTCCAGATAACAAGTGAGACACATTACAGTCTCTTTCCATTCTTCTGGCACTTGATTATAAATGTAGCTGCTGGCAGGTAAATTTAAAATGAGTAAAAGGCAAGTCTTCACACAGCTGGTAGCTGGCTCGCATAGTAGCTGACTACCACAGGAGGCCATGGAATTGAAAAATAAAGTCCGAAATGGATTGAAATTGGAGTTGCTTGTGGGAACCTCATTCCACTTTTCACATGGGTTTGATGGGCAGAGGGAGCCATCCAAGGACTGCAGTGCTTACTCTGTAGATGATTCAGCTGTGGTGTTATTACAGTTTCCTAATGTAAATTTTGTTCAAAATGATTCTTAGCTTCAAAGAGTGGATTTGTGCAAACTATCCCCATCAGGTGTCAGTGGTTATCTGCCTCATGCCTTTGAAAGGGGCACAGCTATGAATGCAAGCAGCTGGTGACAGTGTCTGTAATAAAGTATGTTCATTATTTCTATTTCAGAGGTGTCTGGGAATCCAAACAGACCATGTTCTTTCTCAGCTTGGTGCTCTCCAAGTTCTGGTCCATGACTTTACAATGCCTCTGGCAAAGTCCCTTATGGAATTCCAAAGTTTCTGCTTTGGGGAAAGGGGACTAGGTGATGCTAATGAAAATAATTTAATCTCTCCTGTCATTTCAAGGCTTCATGAAGACGTTTTTTATTCCTATTAATTCAAGTCACTCAACACAAGGACATTTGATCATAGTGGTTTGTTACCAGCAGAGAAAAAACCTGAACATGAAACATTCATTCAGTCTGAAACACGTGTGTCCAGGGGAAACCCTCCCTTTCAGCTCCTCTGTGTAGCACTGGTATCTTGTCTGAGTAAAACTGTGGGAAGGGGGTCTGATCATTTTTACTTGAATTTTTCCTAAGAAAATTCTTTTTCTTCACAGACACCTATCTGTGCCTGACACAATTAATAATTGTCAAAATTTCAGAAAGCTCTTAAAATCATCCAGAAGTGCAAAGAAACTTTCCCTGAGAATGTTTTACTTCTTTCTCAGAAGTGTCTGACCTTTCTCTTACTGCAAGAGATAATTTGGTATAAGATTTCTTTTCTCAGCTTGAAATAAAATAGGAGCTCCTCCCACTTCCACAGAAATACATGCACAAGCACTTAACAGACCAGCAGTCCTCAAAGACCTGGATTCCCTCAGCAATCACATGTGCTCTGCCTTCTTCCTCCAGTCTTCACACTGTTTTGTTCCATAAGATGCCTGCACCTGGTTAGACAGTCTCACTGTGGATAATGACAGTGCCATATATAGGAATGTTATCACACCACAGCTTACAGCTATGATTTAATATATCCATTTCCGGGTCACTTATTTCTAGGTGACATTATTTTTTCTCTGTATGTTTCTACTAAATCAGATAATGCTTGAAAAGAACCATAACTCCCTGAAACACTCTCACTCATTTTTTAATCTAAAACAAATTTTCTCCAAAAATTTTGCTTGACAATCTTGGATTTTTCCTCTCACAGACTGTTGTGACATACCCATTGTTTTCACTGAGAGCTGTTCCATCCCCAGTGCTACAGACCGGTTCTAGTTGTTTTTTACTATCAGTTGTAACAGGGAGCTGCAAATCACAATTACTAATCCACTCTACAGGTGCAAACAACTCTGGTTCAGAGGATAATGGACTGCTGGAAACTAGATCTGTTTTAAGAGCCTGCATCTTTTAGACTCAGAGCCAAGAGGTATTCTTCTGCAGGGTAGAAAACCTGTGGGCTGGGAAGTAGTTTGAGAGTCTGTGCAACTCAGTGTCTCCCTCTCACCTTTGCATTGCGGTGGCTTTGCAAGCACAGCATGGCAAGGACTGCTTACTCCACGCTCATGATGTCAGGCCCAAATTCACTGCACCTACTGTAGATAGCCAGCTCCTCTCCTTTAAATTATGACCTTCACCAGCCAGCTCCTTCAGTTGCCTGGTAAGGTGGCTTGATTGGGAACTCAGTCAGGCTGATTTTTATTCAAAAAAATGCTTGTACTTCACTGGCCAAGAAAGGTTCCTAAGATGGCTGGACTTACATAGGTGTTTCAAATAGGTATTTACAATGAGGAGGACAAATGTAGGTCTTGGGTACTATAGTGTTTCCTTGTCTATTGAAGTTGTTGAAGTAAAATATATTAGAAGATTCAAAGTAAAATATATTAGAAAATTCAAAACATTCAGCTGTTTCTTTTTTAGGGACCTTACAAGTCAATATAGGTCTGTATATACCATAACAGAGGATAACTAATCAATATATACATAAAGTATATTATTTTAATACTTTTCAAAATTACCATGACTAGTCCTCCCCTTTAGTACATATCCTTATATCTAAGTTTTGAATGTAGTTACATTTTGACAACCAAAAGGAAAAAAAAAAAAAAAAAAAAAAAGGAGGTAATGAAATTCTGCAGAGATACAGCTATTCAGTAGATTCTGTCACATTAACGACCTACATTTTCTGAAATTACTAACGATTTCATAGAGTTGAGCATTCCACTAGACATGATTCTATAAAGGCTATGTCATCTGAAAATTGGGTGTGTCACATTTGAAGATGTTGATTCCTCATGCAAATTTAAGTTAGAGGTAGATTTCTCCTCTGAGAGAGGTTATTTGTATACATTACAAAACTTGAGAGCATTTCTATCTTTTCAGGTCTGGTATATATACATTACTGCAAATCAGGAAAAGACCGGGACAAACACTATTATTCTCATTCCTCATTTTCTTCTTTATGTAGTGGTTGCTTTACCACATTTAAGTCTGAGCAATCAGTTGACAAAACCCCACAGAGCTCTGGCAGAAAGCTATAGATGCGATTATAACCTGAACAGCCAACGATAAAACTCAGCCTGGGAAGAGTTTGCTAAAATTCTTTCAGCCATAAGCAACTTCACTGAGAGATGCATTTTTGGGGTTACTGAAATAATTCACTAATTCAAGCAAGAGAATATAGGGGAAAAATGTGGTGTTTTCTAATAAGATTTTCTTGGTGAGATGCTGCAACTGGAGTGCTCAAAGAACAAACCAATTTTCATGTTTGAATATGCATATCATATCTCCGAAAAACTGTCAGGAAATGAAGAGCACTACCAAATGCCTTGCAAGGAGCCTATTTGAGTTAAAACAGCTAAAGGCATTTAATGGTTGTGGTGGTAAATGTGTGACCCCAGCTTCCCTCAGAACTTTGCATTTTGCACAAGTCCTTTCCTGTTACAATGCGCTACATACCAACACCACCAGAAGGCAGGAAGTATAGGAAACTATAAATTCCCATTGTTGACACAATTCTCTTTTATAAATTAAACCAGACATTTGCTGACAAGCCTGCCACAAATAATATTCAACAATTGCGACTCCTATTATTTAGGTTAGGAATGTGTCTAGCTAACATCAATTGCATCCACTAAGATGAGAAAGCCTGTCTAGCTAACACAATTGATTTTATTAAGATGAGGAAGCTTGTCTAGCTAACATGTCCTGAGGCAATCAACCACGAAACGTGATCTTTCATAAAGTTTTTGAAAATGCCTGTCCACTGCTGAGCATCTATATATGAGTGAAAGCATCAGGACTTTAGCTCTCTAATGAGTGTTACTTGGACAAATGACTTGTTTAATTGATGCTACTTCCAAGTTCACATCATCATCAGTGATCCTCCATGTTTATGGAAATAAGAGAAGCAAAAAGCATTGTTAACTTTTGCCATGTAAGTGTGGGAAATCTAGCCGATACAGGACTAGTATTACATGCAGTTCCCTTCTTTTGGATTAACAAGCAAGTCAGGGTCACTTTGCCTTGAAAAGATCGGCCAGAAGCACCACCTAAGGACACACCTTCTCCTGGCTAGGTGATGGACATGGTCCGACTGATTAAAACAGTATCAGTAAAAGCTTTAGGAGTATCCTCCAGTCATCTCAGATTGGTGGTTGTAGCTGTCAGACCTAGCTATACCAACTGCAGAATTTCGAACTTTTTTATGGATGAGAAATTCTAATTTTGTGCCTAGGAAAATAAACCTGGTATTGTATGGTGTTATCCTTCCTGTCCCCAGTTTTTATACCTTCTTCTTTTCACTGAGATTCTCTTTGTTGAGGATAGTCTCTGGTTCAAGTTGTTCCTCCAGTTAACTAGTCTTGGATCAGGGTTATGTGTTTTCTCCTCAGTTCTCTTTTCTATGGCAAAGTGAGCTGCAAAGGAAGTTTAATAAATAAAAAATGTGAACCCCAGATGTTATACTATCTTTTCTGTTTGTACTCAGCTGCCTAAACATCCCCACAGGTCTCCTTCTGGGTGAAAACCAGTAATGACACACCCAAGACACATGTACCATCAAGCATATCTCTTGGGCTGGCCTGTGTGACAGACTGTGCAAGCCAATGTAACTAGGAGAGTTGGAAGTGGAGGCCAAACAACAAATCTTGCAAATAAGTAGACCAAAAGAGCATGGAAGCAGCCTCGACCCAGCACGCTCAGAAGAAAGGCTTGATTGCATCGCTTCTGCAAGTCAAGTATATTCTCATACAATCCTTGTCAGTATTTATACAATAAATGGACCTTTCCATGTGTCTTGGAGCTGTGATCTAGGTACAATGCACTTAACCCCCACAGTAAGTTTTAGAGACTCCATATTATGCCCTCCATTACCTGTGTAAGTCACAGAATCACAGAATAATTGTGGTTGGAAAGGACCTTGTAGATCACCGAGTCCAACCATACCTACAAGAATAAAG
>JANHGN010000970.1:45955-60802 GCA_024605025.1 Megaceryle maxima | reverse complement strand
AGAACTGAACACAGTACTCAAGATGAGGCCTCACAAGGACTGAGTACAAGGGCACAATAACTTCCCTTCTCCTGCTGGCCACGCTATTCTTTATACAAGCCAGGATCCTGCTGGCCTTCTTAGCCACCTGGGCACACTGCTGGCTCATGTTCAGCCAGCTGTCTACCAGCACCCCCAAGTCCTTTTCTGATGGGCAGCTTTCCAGCCACTCATCCACAAGCCTGTAGCACTGCTGGGGTTGTTGTGACCTAGATGCAGGACCCGGCACTTGGCCTTGGCCAAGTCCTGTGCCGTTCCTCTCATTTCTACAATTCTGCACTTTGAAAGTGGTATTTCTGCCTTGGGAAGTACCAGAAATATCTAAAATAATATATTAAAAAAAAAAAAAAAAAAAAGTTAACAGAAAAAGCAGAAAATTAAACCATAAAAACAAGAAACAAAAGGTTTAGGGGCTATTGACAAGTCACTGGCTACAGACTATTAAAACCAAAGAAGCCTAGGACAGACTTCTATCTTACAAATGAACCAGAAGGAAAATGGCACAAGTGAACCCACTCTCCTTCCCTGGGTCAGGCATTCCCATTTCTTAGTTCTCAAAAGAGAAACTAAAGAGGAGACCCTGCGGACTGTGTCTTTTAGGATCTTTCCTTCAAGGAAATATGTTTCTGGTCCTTGCTGATCCTTTGGGGCTGGGACCCTATTTAAATCTATCAGCTAGTACTCTTGCCCTTTGGCTGATTCCCAGCCCCTGTGTGCTGTTGTCACATAACAGGCCAGCTGTTTCCCCAAGTCCTTTTGGGAACCATGTGCTCCATTGCAATGAGACATATTTAGCATGGAGAGTACTGGAATGCCAGTTGGGCTTTCAGAGACCTCAATGCAAACTGGTCTTAGACCCTGATGCACAGGAAAACAGAAGGTTGCTTCAAGGGTGTGAAGCTGGTGTCCAAAAAGAAACAAGGTCAGGAGTGAAAAAAGGAGAGAGGGAACAGTAAATATTTTTGCCTGGTGTTGATGTCAGGCTCATCAACCTATTCTTGTCACCCCATCCCCTTTTTTCCATAGGGGCACAATATTAGCTGTCTTCCCTGGTATTTCCCTGGTATTCCACAACGTGTTAAAAATTAACATCTGCATGTCAGAGACCAGTTCAGTCAGCTCTCATGAGACCCTAGGGTGATTCTTATTTTAGCTTTCAAATATTTATCTCTAGAAAAGACTGCCTACTAATGGCCTGGAAAATCTGTTGTCTTTCTCCTAAGATATAAATTAATCTTGCACTTTTTAAGTAAAGAACAGATATTTATTGAACATATCTTGTCTGCAGAAGTAGTAATATGGCCACTGTCTTTGTGTAGTAAGAGGCTTATGTCATCTTCAGGATTTGTTTTATTACCATCACATTTAACATAACTTACTGTCACTAACCCTACCATGCATAGTTTTCTCTGTAATCACTTTAGCTTTGTGTAGGAGTGTATCTGCAAGCGTATTAATTTCTTTTTCCATTTTGCTTGCTCTATATTGCCTTTTAACTTCTGTATTCACCTCCCACCAGATTTTAACAGGTACCCTGCTTTTTCTTGATTGTTGAACTGTACCACTTTGGCCATTCACAAGGTCCTTTTGTCCAAAGATTTCAATTCATATTTAACTGTCTGCCTTTTCCTTCCCTGTCCACCCCTCTCAATTTCCAGCTCTTTAGCCTTTCTAAATCTATCTCTAATATATTGAGACTACTTTTTGTCTGCCTGGACAGAATATACTCCCCTTGGTAAACACAGGGCCCATAGCAACCATCATACTGATTCATGTTAAGTCATTATCTATTATTATGAGAACTGAAACATTACTACTCAATTGTGATGGAGTCTTTGCATTTCAGCTATTAATTCCAAATAATTAACAACAAAATATTAATTGAACAAGCACCACAATTTTCTGTGGCTTTATTTATTTATTTGTTTTAGAAGACATTATGGCCTGCAATGGAACAAACCTGCATTTGGGTATATGAAGTAAAAAGCCAGAGTTAATGCATCTGATCAATTCTTCACAAGTGAATTCGAAAGGTGCCGTTCATAATCACAGCTGGCTGTGACATAGGTCCTTTCCCAAAGTGCTTTTGCTGAGCTTTTGGTCCTAAAACATTTATAAGTTGGGCTCATAGCCCAGACCTATGTGTATTGGAGACGCAGTCAGCAGCAAGTGACTCTACGGTGAACCAAAGAGCTGTTACATGGATTGATGAAGATTTAACGGAGAAACATAACTGCAATATTTTTAGAGCAACAAGAACAGCTACTGATTCGGAATTGAAATTAATTCCCCCTTTGTACAGTATGGTTTTTTATTTCCTACCATTTTTGTAGATTTAACATGCTTTTGCCATTAGGGCTTTTGCTTTTAAGATTACAGTAGCAATAATAGCTCAACACTATTTGAAGCCTGGAGACTGCTAAGACTGCTACAGGGGCTAATTCAGATAAATGGCATCCTTTCCAGGCAGTCTTTATGGTCCAAAACCAGACACACAGGACATTCTTGGGTCACTTACATTTTATTGCTTCAGCTGAGATAATTCACATGATCTGTCTCTTATTCATCCTCCCATCCTAGAAACCACCTGGCTTCTTCATCTTCTGTTTCACAGACATTTACAATACAGATGGTACTCAAGGTTTACTGAGAGAGAAGCCAGATAAGGGACAGATGTGCATTTAATTGAAAATAAAGGCTGCCTGTTTGTTAGTAATAAATCAGTGAATAACACAGACACAAGCACATAACACTGGTCCACCTACTCAGTGGGTATAGTAATAATTTAGCATTTCTGTAGCTCTTCAGATAACTCCATATTCACACTAAACAACCTCCTCAAATTGTTTCACAAACGAGGAAGTGTGAGATACAGAATATTTAATTGCTCAAGCCTAAGGAGACCTCATAGTCCACAATAAACCTGCTTAGCATGTAGGCAGTAGACTTCATCCAGCACACAATATAGATGGCTGTCACCATGAGCTAGTTAAAACTCCTTCCCTTGCCCTGACTTGTGAGGGGTCTCTGTAGGGGCAAGATTGTCAGTGTTGCTGCCCTAAGAACCCCAGCTTTTGGTGCTGGATGGCTCCAGGGGATGCTGGTGCATGGTATTCCTGTTACATGTCTTGGGAGGTGCCAAAAAAACAACTGAGAAGGATATGTGCTTGAGATAGAAGGTCGGGGTGGCAAAGGTAAAATCTAGAGAATATTGACTATGACAGGTAGATTTTGCAGGAGGGAGAAGCATGGTAGAGGAAAAGGGTGTTGTAAGTGGAAGAGGTATGAGATTGAGGTATTGTGTATGGGAGGAGATTGGGAATGCAGTGGGTGTCTTGTGATGGAAAGCAGGTAGGAGCTGTAAAGCAGGGGAGGTGTAAGAGTTTCAGGCTATGTCAGATAAGCTACTCCCCATAG
Organism: Megaceryle maxima; assembly: GCA_024605025.1. Lineage (NCBI taxonomy): Eukaryota > Metazoa > Chordata > Aves > Coraciiformes > Cerylidae > Megaceryle > Megaceryle maxima. The sequence continues at coordinate 57,346 of JANHGN010000970.1, read as the reverse complement.
ATCTGAGCTAATTTAAGTATAGAATCTGATGACCTATTCACAGGGGCTGCAACATCGACCCAGCAGCTGCTGAGACAAAGCTGCTGTTTGTGGCTTGACTGGACATGAGACTTTGACACCTATAAAACAACTTCCATGGACTCATTTGTGGTGAATGCTTTAATTCCTCAGAGCTCTTGATGTCCCACCCGAACCACCTCTTCAGGGCGTTTATGAGACGTGTGTTTCAGGGCTGCAGGGACACAGCTATACAGCATAGGGTAGGGAATGTCAGTATGTCAACTATATAGTCAAGGAAGATGATTTCTGTAGCAAAACTGGTATATTCATCCAGATAACATGGTGTGAATGCAAATGTCATTCTCAGATATTCTGGTATGACTGTGGGCAAGCAATCTAGCATCTTTGGTCCAAGTTTAGTGAAGAACATAAGCTAAGCTTGATATTAAACATATAGAAATGAGGGGGGAAAAAAAAAGTGGTTTGTATACATATATTTCAAGACTTATAAGGAAAAGTATTTTTAGAAGAAATTTTTATAAATATTTTCCATGGATGCAGACTACCTAGGAAAGACTTTATGACTGGAAAGAGCCTTCTGTTACAGCCCCAGAACTTTAATTGATTCTTTTCAGTTTAAAGCCAAAAAGCCCAATTCAGAAAAGCTTTCACAGTAGCTTTGGATGTGATTTTTGCTACTTGACAAATAGGAGGTTCCTTAACCACAGAGTAGCTGCTGTTCTGCACAGAGATGTTGCCCTCCCAAATTGCAGTGGGGTGCTATGAAAATCCATGGCAACTATAGCCCTTGGGGAACCCAGCCTGGGGAAAGCAATGAGTAAAGAGCACAGAGGAAGCTGGCGGAAATCATCTCCACAGTGAGTAGAAATTATATATTTGTGTTTAGTAAAAAAAAAAAAAAACCACAACAAAACCAAACCCCAACACAAAATCATTTTCCCCTGGAAAAACATTTTCATGAAATGCTCTCTGTAAAAGCCTGGTAAACTGCCTCTTCCTTTCAATTTAAACCACTCCCAAAAACAGCTTTTCCTTGCATGTGTATAATTCTGCCTCCTTGGCAAGCAGTAAAATGTGTCTACTGCTACTAGATCACTAATGCCTTGTCTGTGGACAAAAAGGACAACCCCATGGTGGTAAAGTGACACCTGTTCTGTATGAATAGGTTGAGGCCATTATTCAGTTTACAGCAGTATAATAAAGGCATTGCAAACCCTTATCCCTGACTTCTACCCAGTGAAGAGGCCTTAAACAGGTAGATGAGTATATATTTCAAATTAATTTGTTCTTGTGAATTCAGATGAGCAAACTCTCCAAGGCAAAATTACCTTCTATATATGTTCATTTGCTTTTATGCTAGATTTTTAAATGTTATTTAACTTTTTTGGCTAAAATAATTGTGCCTTCCACAACTCTAGTTGCTGAAGTTATTGTAAAAACTGTGCAAGAGTCTTGCCATCTCTGCTCATAACCTTCTCTTACTTTGCTCAGATTTTGTCTTTGAGCCTAGGCCCTGTGTTATATATTCTTGCATCTAGAACAGTATATCAGATATGGATTTTAAATCCCATGATAATGTAAATGTTAGATTAAACTAACGGGATTCGTGGCTTAAACTCACTGAGTCACTGCTTTCCGCTGCAGAGATTGTGATTGTTTCAGGCTCTGCTGTTCTGCCTGGGCAGTTGAAGCTTCACATAACCATGCTTTGAAGTTCTTCTTCCAAGTTCACAATTTACTGTTTGAAATGTCTGATGTAATGCCATCTAATCCTTTCCAGGGCTTCAGGGAAGACAAGCTTTCAATCTGGTGAAAAAAAGTATTTCTGTAAGGTGATTAGAATAAAATGAAATAGAAACCACTTGTGGAGTGATCATTGCTTGGAAGCTTGATAAGGCTCTCTTTTTGAATGAATCAGAGGCCAGCTCCAGCCCTGATAAAAGCTATGGAAGGTTTGCTGTCAGCCTTCATAAGCTCCAGATCAAACTACAGCTTCCATTCAGGACATTTTTTTATTTGTTTTTAATAAGACTGATGTTCAGGGAGAGGTCAAATGTAAAACATAGGACCTGTTTTATAGGATACTTGAAGCCCTCTTTTTTTTTTTTTTTTTTTTTTTTAAGTGGCTGTATAGATTAGAAACCATACATGGAGGACCTGAGTAATCTTACACCTGGTAGCAATCACTACTCTGCATTATGCACTCCCTTCCTAACATCATATGTGAGCAGACGGGGTCTTTCCTCCAAGAGTCCTTTTTTATTCATGTTCTTGAATTGAAGTTATCACTGGGATCTTAAACCATTTTTATTAGAGAGTCTGTTTTCAATCAAGAGAGAAGGGGGGTTTGCAATGAAAAAAACCAACACTGGTGGGTAAAATGAACCACTACAGAGACAAAAATAAACAAAGAGGAATTTCCTCAATGCCCTGTTTTATCTTCCCTTTTCCTTTTTATTAAATAAAACATACTAAATAATTTAACATAATATTGTTTTTATATGCACTGTCATCAAAGTAGCTGCTTGTTTAGAACTGAAAGAAATAGCTTCTTTATGTCTCCTCTCCTCTCCTCTCCTCGCCTCTCCTCTCCTCTCCCTCTCCCTCTCCTTCTCCCTCTCCTTCTCTCTCTCTTGCTTTTTTTTTGTATATACTCAATTAATAATCAGAAGGTAAAATTTAGTCTCAGGACTCAAACTGTCCTTGCAAGTTAAGGCAAGGGGGGTGGGGGGGGAGCAGGGTGTTGCTGCTTCATTTTCTTGGTCTTTCTTCATGTGACTCCAAAATAGTACCAATAAATATAAGCATGCTAATTTAAAGTGATCCATCTTTGAAAATAAATGTTGATGTAAACTCTTACCAGTCACAGTTTATGGAGAGTCCAGCTGATAGCTAGACATAAAAAATCCACAGGTCAGGTTTTGCCTAGATTAAGAGAAGTGTCTGAAGGTTGATTACAAGGTCTGTGTAACTAAAAGGAGGTGGTAGGAGGAATTTTGCCATTGCAGTCACTTTCTCTGTTCTTTTGTCTGGAGTTATCAGATTTTCTGTACAGACTGGAGGACAGGGAATGCATCTGCTTTCACCCAGCCCAGAGCTGGTAGCACTAATACAAACTCAACAGCTGATGAGCTACAGGAGTCACTTCTCTTGCAAAGCCCTGGAATCTGCCTAGCATGCTTCAGTAGTAGTAGCTTGCCAGAGCTGGAAGTTTAGACTGTGCCAACCTGATCTGGCTGAGCCCAGATTAGGTTTCAGGTGTTGACATACAGACATAGCAGATGAAAGACTGATAGCTGAGGCAGTTGTGCTCTCCAGCTGCCTCCCTGGTTGCCTTGCTTTTGTCTGTTGCCACCTTTTGTGGCAAGAATGGGCAAATCACAGGTAGGAGTGAACACCTGTAGTTCACTAAATTAGGAAGTCAAAGTGAATTTGTCACTGGGCTGGGACAGCACACCACACTCACTTCATTTAGGAGCAACTTCATGCATAGTTCAGGCTTGCAGGCTATAGCAGAAGTGTGAGAGAGACGTGGGAAAGCTACCACAGCTGGGAGTGATAGCTGTTGCTGCAGGCTGGTTTGGTTCCTACTGTGTTTCTAGATCAACATCCTTAATCACTTTCTTTAAGATGTGTGCCATGACCCCAGCATCTGTATTTTCAGCAAGCTGAGTTACGGCTTTGGTGGAACATGAACTCAGCCATTTTTCCAAGCTCACCTCAAGCCAGCTTGACTTGATTCTTGCCCTTAAATTATTACAGTCTTAGCAGATTTTATAACTGGATGCAAACACTTTTGATTGAGTTCTAGCAAAAAGCTGGGGCCAGACAGAGTGGACAAAACGAAGATAAGGATTTTAGAAACAGCCTAAACTACATCACATCCTTTCCAGAGCAACTGCAAACTTGGTAACAGCAATGATTAAAAAAAAAAAAACAAACTGGAAAACACTTTGCTAGCACTCTGGGAACTACAGGGTAGGTGAAATCCCAAGAGATTTGGATATTTGGGTGGCCTGCGTATGGTACATATGTCTTACACTTCAAGTAACCGTTCCCCCACACTTAAATTATGGCCTTTCCTACTTGCATGAGCTCAAAAGGCCAGGCAAACCAGTTCTGAGTCAGCTCAACTTCTCCAGGGAAAAAGGTCATCTTAGTACAGTACCCTTTCAGCTTCATGCTGGGAAGTTGCAGATCTTCTTGGGGATGGGATTAGAAAGCCATGTAAATAATTTCATCACCCACCATTTAAATGAGAGTGAAACAAACTGAACAGTTCCCAGAAGAAAATTGTAACAATTTTGCCAGTTTTTAAAGAGGATTTAATAACTTCCACGTACTTTTAAAAAGCTTTATTAAAGTTGTTACTGCAAACAGTAACTTCTACACTAATTTACAGAGGCTGGGATTTTTGTAACAAATTAATTTATGAGAAACAGGAAATCTTTAATTATAACTTCCTTTATACACTTTGCAAGAGTAGTTCAACAAAAGGTTGAATGTCACACTTTCATGAACCACATCTCACGGAGGCCAAGGCCTATAATATTGAATATCTCTCTAAGTAGGTAGCCCTCATCACTTTATTTTTCTAAAGAAACATAACCTCACACTGTTAATGTTTGAATATCTGGGGTAAAATTAACAGCAATTTGAATTTTCAAACCCCACAACACGGCAACATTTCTGAGTTTAAAAAATCAGATTTAAAAATAATTTGGGTGCCTCTTTTACTATGCATATTTCAGATGGAAGTCAAAGAAAAAGTTAGAAGCAGAAATACTGTGAGAAAAAATAAACATAGTATTTCAAGTTGAGTGCAATACAAGAGGTAAGGGAACTGACTTTGACAAGATTAACAGCTAGGCTGGAGTGCCAAAAAATTAAAGGTCTCCCATCATTCTCTTACACTCTCCCTTACGCAGATTCTTGGACCAGGTCCTCAGATGATATCAACTGGTGGGTGCAGCTACATTCATGCGAGTAGCATTTCAGTGATTTAAGTTAGATGATAATCAGCTTCACTGGTTTCGGGAAGTGAGTTTTATTATTCATTTGATTGAAAGGCATTTTCCAATTGTTGTGCAGTGGGAAATGTGTTTTGAATTCATCATTTTTTAAACCTCACACACATTGTTTGGCAAACAAGGATTGTTTAGGTTGTCTGGGACTCCTCCACTGCATCTTCCCAAATGTGAGATTTCCCTCTGTTCTCCAATGAGCCATTCTGGTCCAGTTAAACACACAGTGGCCAGATTTGCAAAACAGTAAGCCTTCTTTAGAATGAGGCCTTTTGGTTTCATCTGTAATCTTTGTGGAAAAACTGGACATTACAGTAGAAGGATTATGCTAAATTGCTTCTGCCACTGGAGAGCTGGACAAAGCAGTATTTCAAGGCATGGAATGAGCATTCTGAAATAAACACTTAGTCACTGAATTCAGTACCAAGAAATTAACCTAAATTATTTCAATTTACATATGTTTGTAATTTGCATCCCAGCTTTACACCTCACAGAAACTCCCTTGTTTGCTGTTACTGTAGTAAATGTTTGTTCACAGGCTGCTTAAAATCAAGCAGGGAGGTCAAGCTGGGACCAAATCCAAGGCTGAATGCCTTGCCCTGTCTGCATGCCTTGTCTGAATATCTTCCCAGGGCTCGATAGTCTTTGGTGGACTTGAATGGCAGAAGTCTGAGTCCAAAATCTGTGACTGCATTACAGGGGTTCCCCAGTTGTGCTGAGATCTGTGAATCAAAACATACTTTCCTATTAATGTTTTCTCCTGCTGACACTTTCTGCATTGAGTTGCTCTTTTAGGAGATTCTAGATTTCTCCCTCACTATTATCCCATAGACATGTTGCAGGGGATGTGTCATCTTTCCTTGAATGCATAAATTCACCTTCAGGTGCCTACAAGTTAGAAGAGGTAACCTTCATGTGCATGGCTTTTGGACTAGTATCCAGAATTTTATTCCTAGTCTTTCTGTATCAGACATTAGCCAGTCTCTTGCTCCCTTCCTCTCCATCAGATGCCTCTGCAGATTGATATTGCTTTCCTATAAATTTTTACCTTTCCATTTTCCATTTGGCACAGAGTAATCTCCAAATGGAAAATTTCCATGTCAGGATGAGGAGCGCCAAGGTTGTGCCCATCAACAGCACCAGCCAGCTCTGTCCCATGTAAAGTAAGGAGTCAGCCAGGGGTAATACAAATGTAGGTGTCTTAGGGTCCAGGGGGCTGACTGTAGCTTTCCAGCTGACACTAGATAATGTAGTCTATGTATTTGTACTGTGGTCATAGAACATGACTCTCCTTCATTCTCCTTTCAGACTGAGGGTCCCTTTGCCCTTTAGAATGATGGGCTATTGTACAGCATCAGCAATCAGCAGTTACAGAGATAGATATATGAAGTTCTCTGGGGTGCCAGAGTGTGTAGTAACAGGGTCATGCAAGTCTATCCCCAGTGTTCAACAGCTGCAGAGGCCCATTTCAAGCTGTTAGTGCACTTCAGAACACAAGAATATTTATCCATGAAAAAATAATAGTGTTTTACAGAAATAGCCCAATGTTTGTCAGTCAGGGTCATGAACTCCTTGAAAGACACAAGAGCATTCAAAAGGGTCATGAAATTTTAGACAGCAGAAGTCAGTGACAGCTCAGTTCCTTCAGAGAGGCAAAGTGAGAATCAGCTGTAAGTATTTGTTGTTAGTGCTTGCAATAGCAAGGAAATTGCTAACTACACCACCTTTAATCACTATCAGCGCTCAGTTCTGGCAGGGGCAGGGATGAGAGGACTGGCACATGCACCCAGCAGTAACACCCTGTCTCAGACTTAAGGAATGGATCTGCAGTGGGTTTGGAAAGAGATGATCACGTGGAGAAAGACAAACCAAAAGGGAAATATTCTTTGTAAATGTTTGAGAAATCCTAGTAGAGTAAAATGAATGCATTAGAGGAGGATAAGGAAAGCATGCCTCTGATGCTGGGTAGGGTCTGCCTCAGGGCTTGGTGTTTGGTAACAACACCTTGTCCATGGTCTTCAACAACCTCTGCCATTTTGTTTATTGCTTTTCTGCTTCCCGTGGTGTTTCATTTCATCAGCTTAAGGGTCACTGCAGTCTTTTCACTTAATCACTGTACAAATGATTTAGCTGGCTCACTTATTTCCTTATTTTCTTTACTCCCATACCCTGTGGACCCTGCAGAGCTAAATTCCAGCCATGAAAGGTTTAAGACTCCAGACAGTTGTGAAACTACTTTGGCAAATTAGCATCTTTGGTTGAGATTAGCCTTAAAGTTGTTATGTGACATCTGAAGACAAAAACCTGTAAATCTTTCTAAAATGTTAGGCCAATAGCTTCGATATGTAATAAATACTGAAATTCTGTAAAACATTGCAATCCATTTTATCATCTTTTCTAAACAGAAAGAGGAAAGTCAGGAAATTCATTGCCAAGGAGTTATACTTTTCTTTGAACCTACTTGATACTAAACATTTGGGGAGTTAAAGCAGCCAGGTTTCAATGTAAACAGGCAAATGACAGAATTAAATGCACAAAGTGAACCATTCATTTTTCCTTATGTGTTGAGTGAGCTCTTATGATAATGGGATAATAATGCTTTGTAATCATTTAGTGCTTTCCAGCTAACAGTATGGTAAAACCTTAATCTTTTTAGTGCCACTACATAAATGTCATCTGTCTTACCTGCCCACCCTCTTGTAGGCTATAAATGTTATCTTCCTACCTGCCTGTCCTCTCTTAGGCCGTAGACCCATGCTCTATAGGCCAAAGGTCTGCAAATCCCAGACACCCACAATTACATCATCATCAAAAATTACCACTTCCTCAGAAATGCCAGCTAACATTCTCTTTGTTCATGCCCTAATAAACGTTATGTAAATCAAGCCAGTTTAGACTGGGTTTTAAATAACAGACTTTTACTAAGCAAGATTTCTTTGACTGAAATAATTAAGACAGAAATTCTGAGAGCTATTCAGTCCCTGTATCTGAGAAGGTGATATCCTAGATTAGGTGGGAAATAGGAGTGGAGAGGATGCTTGGGGATGTAACTGCTCCAACCATTACAGCTGGAATTTGAAAAGAATGTATGCCAATGATATTATTAGCATGCTTGCTGTCAATCGCCCTGCCCTCTTTTCCACTTTTTATTGCCTGTTACTGCAATTTTCTGTATAAAGTTTGGATATTATGCTCTGGTGCATCCTATGCACAAGAAGGGATCCCCAGTTCCCCCAGCCTGTTATGTTGCCTCCTTAAAACTCAGCTTTGCTGTAATGCTCGGTAGTGGCTGGTAGTCTCTGGTCTCTGATGGATGTTCTGATCCAAAGTAATATCTATATCCTTCTGCTTTGCCTGGTATGTCCATCACTTTTCCTTCCTTCTCACTGAGTGATAATATCTGATCCCTTCATGCTGTGCCAACAACACCTAGAATTACATGGCCCAAATCTGATGGGCATCACTAGATGCTTTGCAAAATAGCATTAACATCAGCAAAGGACATAAGTGGCTCCCCCTAACTCATACAAGAGGACTGCTGCACAGATGGGAAAAGAACTTGGATCTTTTGTCTCAGTTATTTGCTGTAAGCAGCATACTCCTCCTTCCTGGCATCCTTCTCCAAAAGAGAAGAGAACTGATGTCCATACTGACATCAGTTAACCTTTTCATTGCATCGAGCCTCTGCTTTTGCCTTTATGGCAATGGAAACCTATGTAATACCAACAGTCCTCAAGGAGTGTTGTTAGAGCCCAAAGGATAGTGAAGTTGTTTATTTTAAGGGTTAAAATCTGAAGAGACAGAATGAAGTAGTAAGGACAAATTCACATGCCAGAATTTCTACCTTGTATGTGCATAGTGAAAGGAAGTTAATGCCTGCAACTGAGCACAGGAAGCCTTCAAGGGGCTGCTTGGTGCCTAGACTGAGATATACAGTCATTGACTCACCTGGAAGAAAAGATTTGCCACGAGGAGCCATTGCCAAGGGGCTCCCTTTCCCAAAAGCACTGCCTTGCATCGATCACCTGGATGCACTCACTTTGGTGTCTGCCATGGTCCAGTTCCGTGGGCTCTCATCTCAGAGCCACTGACAGCTGACATCCAGACTTGCCATACTGAAGGTGCATCTAGCCAGACTGGTGACAAACTGTGACAACTGCCCATGTTTAGCCATGGCAATAGTTACAGCCAGCATGTCACACAGTATAGAGGAGACTGCAGCTTTGTTCTTTCAGACAAGGGTGTCTACAGGGTATGTCCCATGTGACACACACTTTTTGCTACAGAGATGTATGCAATTGCACCATTAAAATTCCTACAGACACCCTGCTTTCATAACTTTTTTCTTGATGCAACCCCCAAATCATAGGCCATTATTGAAGGTCTTCCCCTAGAATTGCAGTTCTTTACACTAACAACTCCTTTCTTTTCTAGGAGGGGCTTACCAAAAGTCTACCCTGTGCTGTGACCTTCACAGATCATTGTGGACTCCAAGGAGAGCCGTAGCCAAGCTGCCAACACCACCTCAGCTGTAAACAGAACTCCCTCTCACACCCCTCCCTTGCTGCCTGCCACACACCCTTCTGCTGTCCTCCACAAAGATGCGGAGTACCAAGCTCAGTTTACCAGTTACGTCAGCTTCCCTCAGTGAGCACATATGCTTCCACTTCAGAGTCTGGTTTCATTTGCTTCTTGTCTCTACAAAGGGGTTTCCTTGAAAACTATTCTTCCAAGTGTGATGCCTACATTTTTCTCATTACAAATAATATTCTCCTATTCTTTCTTGTGTGAATGCTTTCATTGTCCCCTATTGTTCTCACTGTGTATTTGTTAATAAAATAATCGTAAGTGTTCATAGTAGATTAACTGTGCAGAAATTTCCCAGTTATGTTCTTGTCATTTCCCCTCCCCTACCACAAAAGTGGCATCTTATTCCTGCTGAAACAAGATTTAAAGATAACACTTGTCTTCTGTGTGGTGACAATCAATATAAAGAAGAGAAATATAGGCTGATTTCTTTAACCTGATCCTCTACACCCTCATTACTGCAGTAATCCTAACATTTGCTACTTAATGAATAAGGACATACTGGAGAGATTTCTAGTTTGACAGAGTTATTTGGCTGGATACGGGTTTGCTGGATCAAGCTTTCAATAGGGTCTGCACAAAATCTTTGTTTATTTTGTTCTGCTGAATTTGTTCAAATGGCTTGTCATTATCATTGGGTGGGACGGAAGAGAAGCACTGATGTCAGTTTTGTGATGTGTCCTGTTATTTAAGTAATTCACAGTTTATATTGGGACATATTTGACCTTCCTAAATAATTGGCTTTTTTCCCTTTTTTTTTTCTTTAGCATGAATAAATGAAGAAAGAACAAACTGCTACCATTGACAAGGGAAGATCTTCTAGTAAACAAAAACCTCTTACCAGTTTCTTGTAAATATCACTCTAGGTTTGACCCTCCTCAATCACTGAACACCCTCTATCCAACCTATCTGCAGAGTTATTGAAAATCTTCCCTGGGAAGGGACTTTCAAAATTCAAAAGGCTTCAGACTCTGGTAGGGATCTGTGCCACGAGGCTTTCAAGAAACCCGAAACTCTGCTGATCTGCGGACCTGTTAGTATTCACACTGAAGCTAATGGGTTTACTTAAGAATGAAAAGTTAAACAGGTTTAAGCACTCAGTCAGAGAGTCTAAATGCTGACCCTTTGCTTGCCAGAAAGAAGCTGTCCCAGGCCACAGTGCCATCATCTATTTGTAACAGCTGCTTCCAAGACCCTCAAAGATGAATGAGGGAGTCATGTTCTCCTGGGAGGTTTTAAAAGAAATAAGCCATGGGTGAGCATACATCCTTCACTCTCACAATTGCACTGTCCTGGTGACTCTGATTCTTTCTTGCACAGGCATGAGTGTGATTTTCACACCTAAACACTGGTCTAATATAGTGTTCACATTACTATGACTGCTCATGTATCTAAAACATAGTGGCAGATTTGTCTTGCACTCTGTGAAAAAAGTTTTTAGAGGGTTACTGCTGCTTCCAAACGTTTCACAGCTGATATTTGTCAATGAAAAAGCAGAGCTCAATGGAAAGGCTAAATGTTCACAAGAAACCTCTTTACTGTGGGGTTAATGAGGACTTAAAAGGACTTGCACTCTGGCCTTAGCTGTGTATGTTTGTCTTTTCTTTTACTTTCATCTCTCCTCCTTGAGCCCTAGTCTCTACTTATTCTTTTTTGCCACTTTTAATTTGTGCCTCTTCATTAAACCTTCCTTCCTTCCTTCCTTCCTTCCTTCCTTCCTTCCTTCCTTCCTTCCTTCCTTCCTTCCTTCCTTCCTTCC